>JAJTUV010002878.1:0-94667 GCA_021653895.1 Mastomys natalensis
TCTTCACACATCAGTATGCGTATATGGGACCTCTGCTGACCACACGTAGGTTTACAGTCTGTCATCTGGTCACGTTTTCCCACTCTCTGACACTGCCCAGATTATATCCTCTGGGGTGGCTAAGGTTCTAGCTGCAGGAGGAGAGAGCATGTCTTTTGAGTGTGTTGATGAAACAACCTTAGCAGTGAGATCCGTGCAAGTGAACCCGTCTTCATACTTCCAAAGCCCCTACCTATGGATCATCCCTCTGGAGGGATGCAGCTCTAGAGACTGGGCATCTTGCTGACCTCAGGCTCAGGGCTAACAGATTCTACTGCCGTTCTTGGCTGACAAGACCTGATCCAGCCCACTGAGGGTAAGGGTACATTCTTTATGTATGTCATTTCCCAAGCTAAACGTCCAGAGACTTCTACTTTAATGTTTCTCGGTATCTCACCTTTCCATGCTGCACAACAGCATCCCAGGGCTGTCTTTCACTTTAGATTCTAGAGATTTAATTCCAGAGACCTGGTTCATAATTGTTCCCTCTTCTCAGTGCTCCACCCCCTTGATGCAGTTAAACTCTCCTAAGATGGTGCCTAGCTGCTATCCTCTGAGTGCTATAGAGTAGTAAACAGGACTCCACTCACCTGCTGATGTGCCTATGGGAGAAGCTGTAACTAAATTTAAGGCTTGTTGTAATGGCTGCACGATGTCCTGGGAACAAGCCTGCCCGTCTTATCTCCTGGGTTTCCTGGCTTACTTTTGGATGGTTCTTCTGCTCCCCTTGCTTCAGGCCTGGGAGCCGCAGGGCTGGAGCTGTGTCCAGTGTGGCTGCCTTCTTTTCAGGCCCTCATCCATCTTTTTCTCAACACTTTTCAGTTACTCCATTACTGCCGTTGTGATTGCGGACACTCTTGCTTGTTTAGCTTTGGAATAGCCTATTCTTTCTGAAGCTGATTCTTCTCAGTCTGGTCATACAGAGGAAGCTTGTAGTCTGTCATTTTAGCTGGTAGTCTAGGCTTTGAGTTTACAAACTCTTCTTGAACATAGAATATAATTGTAGGTTTTAAATCTGTTTTTTTGTTTTTACTAATCAAGAATCTCTTAAAAGGAAAAGCACAGAAGAATCATTCTGCCACTTAGGGATGGTGATTTTTTTTTTTGTAATTATACACAGTCTTCTCTCTCTCTCTCTCTCTCTCTCTCTCTCTCTCTCTCTCTCTGTGTGTGTGTGTGTGTGTGTGTGTGTGTGTGTGTGTGTGTGTGTTTCTATCTCATTACATGAAAAGTTGGGTCAATCAGATTGCAAGGTTAATACATAACTGTATATGCAGTCATCCTGTAGGACCTTATTGGTGGCTGATGGCCAGCGGGTAGAGTGCAGAAGGGCTCTAAGGTGCCCTCTAGTCTACACTAAACAGAACCCACATTAATGTGGTAAATGGGGAGCACACTGCTGTGAAATGAGAGTAACAGCACAGATAGCATCAGCAGCTTGAAGAAAAGAGACTATCATTTAATAGCCACATATAACGTAGGCAGATCAATTAAAGGGGTTAATAAAACAACAACAACAACAACAAAAATTAACAGGCTACCGTTGTCCTTTTTAAGGCACTTAGTTAATTGGACAGAACTGAAGGGCTCAAGTAAAGCAATGTCAGTACAATTTCACTGAGAAGCCTGAGCGCCAAGCGATGTCAAGAGTTCCTGAGAGGAGACAGTGAAATGAGCTATGGAGAAACAGAACAGAATAAAATGAGAAAACAAAAATTTTACAATCAACAGTACTTTTGGATTTTGAAATTTTTAATAAAAATCCATTAGTTCTTTTAAAATATTGTATTTTGATCACATCCACCTCTCCCTAACTCCTCCCAAATCAACTTTGCCCCTTCCTTACCTACTGGACTTTGTGTCTTCTTTTTTTCCTATCCAGAAGGTCCAATTTATGCTGCCCATATATTCTTGAATGTGTGGCCTTCCACTAGATCATGGTCAGCTTACCAGGTTAGCTTTGAATCTTCAGATATAATTTCATTTGGAGTACCCATGGAGGTCAGGAAATTAGTAAACGGCTGTGGGGACAGGGGATCTTCCAAGGGTAGACAGAACTTAGTAGTAAAACAGCTTAATGGGGAATAATGAAATAGGAAGGGTTAAATTGAATTAGGGGATAGAAACACGGGGGTTGAGGAGGAAATGGAGGGAGGGATACATAATACTAAAGATCTTTCAAAAGAGTCATATAGAAACCTATCTACTACTATAGAAGTACACACAGACACACACACATACACACACACACACACACACATATATATATATATATATATATATATATATAGAGAGAGAGAGAGAGAGAGAGAGAGAGACAGAGAGACAGAGAGACAGAGAGACAGAGAGACAGAGAGACAGAGACAGAGAGGGAGAGAGGGAAAGAGGGAGAGAGGGAGAGAGGGAGAGAGGGAGAGAAAGAGAGAGAGAGAGAGAGAGAGAGCACTAAAATGGAGCTACCTTACATCTGCATGGTGACAATGACCATACTAGACACCACAAGGTAATAAAGAAAAAGCCTAGTGCCAGGAATGGGTTTCCTCTTTTAGCACTGTTGACCAGTGAGGTTCCATAGACCCCCGAACATTATAGGCTTTTGCCAATGTTATTCATTTTCCTCCAGAACTTGATGGTCAGACCCTATTGCTGAATACATCATGTACTTGAGTCACAGAACATGGACACATTAAGTTGGTAGTTACCTACAAACATCATCTCTGCTCACTAGCTTTCATCATGCTGGAAAATGCTACACACACTACTGGAGGAGGAAAGAAATCACCAATTTTACCCAACTATGAATGCTATGAGCTATAATGATGACCCTCCTGTCAAGGCATGGCCACTGTTGTAATAGCTCCACTGACAAGTGGGAGTAACCAATCACTCTCTGATAGTCTTCAGAGTCCTGATCCAAAATACGAATCCTGTACCTGGCACCACTGTCTGGCTAAAACAAAACAACAACAACAACAAAAACCTAGACTAGACTAGACAGTGACTAGACAGGTCATAGGCCCTGGGGGGGGGGGGAATGACTACAATTGTTCTGCTAAATGGACATATTAAACTGACACCTATTGATTGATAATTTTATCTATAGATTAATAAATTTCTCAACATATCAGAGTAGCTTCTTTTTATAGTACATGGTGCTAACACAGAGTCCTTTAACTGATTAAGGTGTCAAGAATAAGAGACTGTGGAATGCTAAGCCCCTAAATACCTAAAATATAGTTTCCTTTGGAATACCCATGGAGGTCAGGAAATTGAGAAGAGACCATGGAAGTGGGGTCAGGGGGATCTTTCAAGCATAGACAGAACTTACTAGTATGAAGGCTTAGAAGGAAATAGTAAAATAGGATGAGTTAAATTGGAGTGGTATTTATAAGAGGAGGGTAGAGGAGAAGCTAGAGGGATCATTTTTGAAGAGAGGGCTAGAAGAATCTCAGAGCAAGAGGCCATGAGTCCATGACTCCAAGGAAACAGTATCTTCTGGACATACCAGGACAGCTGCACGTATGAATTCACATCAGTTAGGACAGCATGCACATGTCACATGACCTGTGAAAGCTCAATTCAGACCAAATCCCCGCGTGGGGAGAAAATGTGGGAACACAGTCCCACTCCAAGCAGAGGAGCCATTGGCAACTGATAACTCCCGGGAGAGAGAGAGTCAATTTTCTTTGAGCAAGAATCCCCAAGGTACAGCTTTTAAAAAGCGTCCCCTCCAGGAAACTTAAATATAACAAAAATCTAACAAAAAGCAAAAAAAGAACCCCCCCCCCAAAAAAAAAACCAAGCCAATAATCCACAGCTTTCCTTTGAGATAATGTCCAGCCTGGAGCACAAATGTCCACATAATCTCTCAGAAGAATTTTGATAAGAATTCAGGTAATACTGGGTTTCGCCGGTTCTCAGAATCTGAGGGAGAACTGAGCTGACTCTTGAGTGTAGCAACATCACATGTGGCTTGTTTTTTTCCCAGTGGCCGAACAAGTGGAAAGTCAATTCCATTGGATGGCATTCAGACATGTCTCCCAGCCAACTCTCTGAACAGCAGCATCCATCAAAGTCATCCTCAGTAACTTTACTTCCTGTCTGCCATTGACACAGTAATGCTAATTGGGTAAGCATCAACCTCCATGGTTGGGGCCGCATCCTCAGCACACAGGGGTACAGTCCCAGAGGAAAAGATATTTGGGGATTTTGTGTTCTACTGTTGGTGGCTCAGTAGCGGTTTGATTGATATTAAAGGCCATCAAAGTTCACTCCTCCAGCTTCTCTGTTTTCATCATTAAACTCTTCATCATAAGGGCCGATTTCTAGCTGGGACTGGCTAATGACATAAGCAGTTTGGTTGTCTCCTCCTGAGTGCTGGGCAGTTGTTCTCCACTCCTCCAAACTGATGTTTCCAACAGGCATTGTAGAGTGTTATTCTTAGTGGTGTGGAGCGTGACCTCACACTCATTGCCACTCTGTTCTATGTTGTTCGGGTACCCAAAATGCGTGTACACTGTGCTGGCCAGACTTCAATGTTATTTTCATTAATACCACTAATCAGGGGGATCAATGTGCTAGAAATATAAAACAAACAAACAAAAACCTCCCTTCCCTTCTAAATAGATTTGAATTCATTCATGCCCACTCTCAAATCTAAACTGGTATTGCTATATCTCATCATTCTAACTCTCTGGAGATCAGCATAGATTTGTCTCACATGAGCATCAAACCTTCTATTCAGAGACACTAGCAGCACCCAAGTCTGTAGAAGTGGATTCATACTTCAAGTTCCAGGCCATAGATGTCTTTCCTGTGGGTGGGTCATTGATGTTCTATCATTGTCAGGACCAAGTCTACAATACTATTTATCGTACAAATATTGTCTGCCTTGGTCATCCCCGCCCATTGTGTGACAAATATCTCTAGGAGATTGACCCATCATGACATCATGCATTCAGTAGAGCTGTAGTCTTGTAGCTGTTGTTTTTCAGGGTCTCAGGACACAAATAATAAGTTCCTGAATGGTGAGTTTGCTTCCTCCCAACCAAGCCTTCTTAATCATGTTTTTCAAATAAAGGCTTGGAGAACACAGCATGCTAACTTCTCCCTTAATCATTGCCAGGGGACTCGCAGCCTTTTTTTTCCCTGTAGATTTTCTCGAATCTAGGGAAAAACTTCCAAAGACTTAGAGTAGTTTTTCCCTAACATACCACCCACACCAGGCTACCTTTTTCTAATGGGACAGTAGCTCCTCCCAAGAGGCACGCTGCAGCACGCACACGTGTAGGTTTAAGCTCTCCAGGATGAACTATGTTTCTAAATGGAGTTTGTGCATCAGCTCCTTGTCCCCAGAGCCTCTGGGCAGCTAAGGCTGGGGACAGACAGCAAGCATAGAAGTCTGGCTTCTGGGGACAGAACAGGTTCACGTGCCATGTGAAGGTTGACAAGTCTCTCTCCAGGGCTGCAGCAAGTTGCAATTTTCTGTGATGCTGACAGAGTTTAAAGCACTTTCTCCTGGAGTAACATAAAAGGAGACACAACAAAACCAAAAGTGTAATTCTTTTGCTTCAATGGGACATCATGTTGACACCAAGTATTCCAATTGGGTTGGAGATGGGTAGGCAAGATATGTCCAGGTCAGCTGGCTGCTTTCCTCGTGCGCAGGCCTATATCCCTCTTCAGCATGTTCCAAGCTTTTGATCAAACCTCCACTGCAGCACAGGCATCACACCTCAGGCTACTCTGAGTGCGGTAAGGAAGATGGCGCCATCCACCAGCCCAAGCTTTCCATTGCTGTTGAGTAAGTCCACACTGAAAGCCAGGACATGGTCAGGGCACACCCAGTGGTGTTTCCTGTCCCATTTCGATCTAGTTCTCACAAACAGGGAATGCTGTCCACTTCCAAAAGGGAGCTGGTTAGCTGTGAGAAACACCCCAGCCATTCTCTAGAAATGAGTGTGTGGCTGTTACTATGAACCCTGGGGTCCTGATAGTATTTGTCCATCTTCAATAGACCATTCGAGAAGCAGATCATTCTGGGAGCAAGACAGAAATAGCAAAGTAAATATAGGTAATGGAGTGGCTTCCGTGGGCCACAGTTGGCCAGGATTTCAATGAGCATGTGTGCCGTGGACTGGCAGGCACTACCAGCACTGATAGGAATTGTCACTGTCATCTCTTGGGTTTCTCAGCTACTCAGTTGGTTAGTACTATCCAGATGTAGTGGCCTCACCATCAGAGCAGTGTGGCAGCTGTACCAAGGACCAGGCCACTTGGACAAGCTGGCAGCAGTCCAAACCTCTTTACACCTTGCTAGCTTCAGAAGGGAACAAGCCAGTGGAACAACTATACAACCACACCTGTCCCTGGGTCCTCCACTCCTTGCTTATGGCCTCCCACAAGCTCTCCCCTCTCCAAAGAGCCTTAAAATAAAATCTTGAAAAACATTTTTTCACTGGTTGGTTTAACTTAGTAAATACTGATGTAGTTAGATCAATCTTTCCATTGTATTTCTAATTTACTGCATTTTCTCCTTTTTCTTTGTTCTTCTTATTCTCCCTCTTCTTATCCTCACCCTCTTTCTTTTTAACTGGGGAAACTGGGTGCATATGTGGGGGGAGGGGGAGGGGATGGGTAATGAGGTGGGAGAGGGGGAAGAGGTGGGGGATGGGGTGAGGACGACCCAGGCTTTCTTTTATTTCTGCTTTCCTACTCATCATCTTAAGGATCTGAGCTTAATTCCCCTTCTTCCTCGCTTGTGACTACTTCAAAATTATCTTTCTACTTCTCTTGTTTTTATTAGCTACCATTACATTTTAATGTGCATGCTAGACTCTACAAAGTTACAAAGTTAATATCGTAACTTCCTTCCAAACAAAAAAAGAAGCTTTAGAATGTGTTTTATCTCAGCGGTGTATCTCCTCCTTGCATCAGCCAACTTAGAGCACCGCCTTGAATTTTAGTTTTACCTTTTTTTTTTTCATTCTTTAATCTTTGTCATTAATAAAGTAACCAAAAGAGCTGCTCTCTCCTCCCACACAAAAGGGGGAAAAGAAAATAAAAGAACTATAGTCTTCCTCTCTTGTTCAACCTGATAGGTGTTTGAAGATGCACAAGTGGACAACAGACGCACAAAGAAACCCAGCACCACCAATCACCAGGGAAGGATGCCTCGCACCATAGATGAGGGCTAGTAAGCAGGGAAACGCCAAGTGCCGCAAGATGTGGACAACCTGGAGCCCCTGGGAGGTTTCAAAATCTAACACATTACAGCTGGGAGGGCTGCTCTTCAATAAAACTAAGAAGAGTTATTATGCAGCCCCCCCAGACACACTTCTATTTCACCTCAGCATCCGTGCTTACTGCATCTCTGCTCACAACAGCCAGCAGCAGAACCAGCCTGGGTGTTCATCAGCAGGTGAATGCATAAAGGAAAGTCAGTAGATATGCATAATTTAGCAACAACGAATGAAATTATGCCACATACTGGAAAATGGATGAGAATTCCACTTCTAACAACATGCCTGCCCAAAGTAACTGAAATCAGGGTGCTCAAGAGATATTTGTGCGTTCATGTTTGTATAATAATTATTCACCACAGATAAACTGAGGGCATCAAAGTTACCGTCAACAAACGAATACATAAAATAATACATGTACAGACAGTAGTGTCCCTCCTTGGAGGAAATGGAATTCTGACACTACATCACAGAGGAGCCTTGGGATGTATGCTAATGAGATAAGAATGAGACAAATATTCTGTCATCCCTCTTCTCTGAGAAAACTGGAGAAAATCCACAAACGTAAGGTAGAGCCGTGACCCTGTGAGTCAGGAGGAAAGATACAGAATTTCATTTTTGTTATATTCAAAGAGTTGTAGTGATTGATGGTAGTGCTGGCTGGACATCTGTGAAAATGGAGTCCAGGCCACGGATTTTCATTCTTTAAAACGAGTAAGAAGGTGGCGCCCAGAATGGTGGCACATGGGAGTTAGAGGTAGGAGAACCATGTGCCGGACATGAGTCTTGGATATCCAGAAAGATCCTATCTCACAAACCTAAACTGAGAAACAATGATAAAGACAGTAAATTCCATGCTGCTATTTCAGCAATGCCTATCTGGGTCAGTCAGCATCCTGGTTCCGCCAGGCGTGTTGGCACCTAGGTCCCATGGCCAGGCACCCTGTAATCACACAGGAATGTGAACATCCTTTGCTCTCTTGTGTGCTGTGATTCAGAGTAGCTTTGTCTGTCCTGGGTCCTGGTTGTTACTCAGAGGGAAATGGCTGCCTGTCTAAGCCCCTCTGAGAAATGAGAGCCCTGACAGGAAGGCTAATTATTGGAGCCACTAAATTGGATGCCAAAGGCTCTTCACAAATGAGTCAGTTTTGCCTGGAAATAATCTAAAATTGCTAAATATATATTCATTTTTTTTCAAGGAATATTTACTTGGTGACTGCTGTTCTTTGTGTCTCTTTCCAACCAAATGTGTGACGGTCCCAGAATTAAGCTCCACCTGTGACGGTTGTCACGTTGCCTGACAGTCTGAGGAAATTCTCTCTGTAAGGATAATTCTGTGTGCGGGGCTATTTGGTTGGTGGGCTTGGTTTCCAGAAAACATTGAGCTCAATCTACAAATCTGAAGCAAATTAGACCCAGGCAGGAAGAGGTGGTTAGGGGGCACCTGCTGACATTTCAGAACAGTACAATGGAAGCACAGGGGAAGCTTGGGCAGTGGCCGGGAGCTATGCCTCTCCTATTGCACCTACCCACAGAAAGGGCTGTCCTTTGTGCTGACTGGCTCTGCTATCACTTCATGGCTCACAATTGCCAAGACCTCCACAGCTAGGGATAGGACTTCCATCTAGAATTATGTATCAAGTGGTTTTCCTTCAGTGTATAAAGTAGAATTGTATCCCTGTGGGCCAGGAGGAAGGATACAGAACTTCATTTTTTTTGCAAAATTCAAAGAATTCTAGTGGTTGATGGTAGTGTTGGTTGGACATCTGTGAAAATGGGGTTCAGGGAGTTGCACGTCCCTGTGGCCGGGGTCCCTGACAGAAAGCAAGCTGACGGAGGAAAGCTTTGTGATAGCTTATGATTTCAGAGAGTTTTAGTTCATCACAGAGGAGCACGTGTGGTGCTATATCCTAGCCCATAGGGTTCAAACTGTTTGGTGGCAGCTGGTCATCTTATTGGACCAAAGGCAGAAAGCAGTTACAGGCAAGAACCAAGCTATAACATACTTCAAGGTCCAGTCCAGTGATCAACCGCCACCAGCCAAGTCACAACTCCCCAAGGGTCCATGGCACCACCACACCGCCATCCTGGGAACAAGCCTGTTCCCAGATTCGAACCATAAGAGACTGCCCTTAAGCCCCTAATAATCATGACTATTTCATGATATCCAATAGTTTTAGTGATGTCAGTGCTGCTTAGAACTGCGAATTCAAAGTCTCTTTTGAGACTCAAGGCATCTCTTAGTTGTGAAACCTATAAATAATAACCACTATCGCAATATATTCCCCAAGTTTGCAATAGTGGCCTCTGTAACTATCTAAGTGGACTCAAGACCCACTTGATAGATAGGAGCTCATGCCTATACAATAAACCTAGCTAACTATCCAGGGCTGCTGATAATCTTTACCTTAGAAGAAAATCTACTACTGTCACTTTCCCACACCAGTTGCATTCTGAATTCCTATCCATAGATAAGTGTAGCTCTCACCCCTCAAAAATGATTCTTTTTGCAGAAGACAAAGACCATTTTTTAAAATCCACAGTTGCCAAAAATGCAGAAAATAACTGACCTTGGGCCCCAACCCTGATTGATACATCTACAGCACAGCCTCTATACCTAAGGTTCAAGGACCATTGAGGAAGATGGAGCTGAAAGCTTACCACAGAGGAGAGCCAACGGACTCGAGTGTCTGCTGAGAGGTACAACAGGGAAGCTGAACCCGTGGAATCTCAATGGTATGATTGCCTAAACAAGACCCAGTGACACCCCCAACTGATAAGCCAATGTGGATAGGGAAAATCTCAAAAGGCCCCACCCCTAGATGAAGAGCTATGAAAATTAATGGCTGCTGAGAGAGGACTGGTCTTCTCTAAAGAGGAACCCCAATCCTGAGAGATCACACCTAAATATATAAACATATAAGTGACACTAAATGCACTCAGCAGGTTGATAATAAAGATAAGTATATAAATATAGATATAGGAAACGATAATTAAAGAAGAGGACATGAATCCGAGAGGGATTTGGGGGGTCAAGGGAGGAGCTGGAGGAGAGACAAAATATATAATACAGTATTCAGGAATGAAATATATGTTATATTTTATATATCATAGAATATATATGTTGGTTTTTTTTTTAAACAGGGTTTCTCTATGTAGCCCTGGCTGCCCTGGAACTCACTATGTAAATCATGCTGAACTTGAAACTGGATATTCATCTGCCTCTGCCCTGAAAGTGCTGGTATTCAAGGCATGTGCCACCACCACTTGACTGTGTATATATATATATATATATATATATATATATATATATGGCACAGAATAAACATTTCCAGTCTAAAATCAATGAATAGAACCATAGCACAGAGACAGGATCAATGCAAGATGAGACCCAGCAGGACAAATGCCAAGTCTTTCAGCTCCATCTCCAGCTTCTGGGGTAGTACATGGTGGTGTGATGTGAGCATCAGTGGCTTGGGTTACATCCCTATAACCCTGATGCCCATGGCATACACGAGCTCTTTCTTGCTCTAGCTTACTTGGAGCATATAGCCCTCCTTAGCAGGCATCCCATGTTCTGGCATGTCCAACAACCAAGGATCCTCACTGCAGTTTAAATATGAGAGCCCCTCCTCCACTTTTTCTCTCTTTCCTCCCTCTCTCCTCTTCTTCTCTCCCTTCCTTCCTATCGTGTAAGGTTGCAGTGAGGACACCCATAAACCAAAGAATAAGTCCTCTTCAGACATCATCTGCCAACACATTGACCTTGGATGCATCTTGACCTTGAATTCATCTTGACCTTGGATGCACCTTGGCCTTGAAGTTCTGGCCCCTACAACTGTGAGAAACAAATGTTTATAGTTTGATCCACCCAGTCTGTGGTATTTGTTATAGTGCTTGTCAAAACTCATTCCCAAGAGCCTGCCATATAGAGTTAACTATCCCAAATTTGGAAAGTGCATCTCTTTACACCACAGTCTCCTGCTCTACTCCTGAGACTGCCCTGTAGAGTTCTGGTGGATTTGTGACTTCCATATGATTGGCTAGGAGCATGGTAGATCCAGACCCTCAGCTGGCCAGACCTGTCTGTTCTGCTCCTTCAAAATACTCTCCCACAAGGTCACATGAGAGGAGAGACAAGGGTAGCTCACAGGGGAACTAAGGACTAGCTTCCTGAGTGTGAACATGAACCAAACAGGTATCTACTTTCTAACCTAGAAGTAGACGGGTTGTCCTTGGTTTAAAGATCTATAAATCTTTCGGAGAAGATACAAAGTCAGCTTGACATCAGAGAAGCTAAAGCACGGAGTATCTCAGTGTTGTGATTGCAATGAACAGTGCGGTCTCAGTCCCCATCAATGAGAAACAAGCCGAGGCCCCCAACATGCTAACACCATTCCCTTGCCACCCCCAAAACAAGTGCAGTAGGGCCTCCAAATCTGGAGCTGAGAGCACACATCTGAAAGGCTGATGCTCTGGGCATGGACCCTGGATACTGCACATCTGTTCAGGTGTCAGGTCCCCAGAAGCCAGCCTCAGCATGGAAGACAGGAGCAGACTGATTGCACCCAGAACATGCCCTCATCTCAGCAAGACTCAGTCCCTAGAAAGACTCCCAGGCTGAAGGGTGAAGCTTTCCCACCTAGGATCACATAATGATTCAGAGGAAGCAGTTGTGTTGTTTCTGAAAGAGGATTGAACAGATCAGGCCCTTCTGTGAGTTATGTGGGAGGGATTTGTTCACTTGCCACTCGTGGTACCAGAAATGCCTCAGCAGTGGACCAGGACATGTTTCCCAGTGGCCCAGGGACAGTCTACCAATGGCCCAGGGCTTACTACCCTAGACTGGAGGGATCCAGATCAACTTCTGCCAGTGCTGCTCAAAAGAGCCTGCCCTGGCCCTTCTTGACCATGAGTCACTTTGCTTCAGCTGTGCCATGTTTGTTGAATGCTGCCTCTACTGGACACAGGTCTCCCATACAAACTATTCTCATGGAATGTGTGTATGGAATTGAACTTTAGAATTTCCCACTCACTCTTGGAAGCAGTACCTTCTTTTGTCTTTGCTCAGTTTACCATTTTGAAGTTTATGTCCACTCATGACTCTGATTGCCATTTCATACATAGCTTCATATTTTAAGTGGCCCTGCCATGGCAAGACCTTTTGCCCCCCATGCTTCCTGGTTGAAGTCAATTGATGACAGACATATATGCCAGCTGTTCCAGTCAACCTTTTGGTTAACATTTGAAAGACTGTAAGTTCAACAACAGAACTCCATGGACATCCACTAGATGCTACCTTAACTGAGAAAGTCCACACTTGGCCTTCTTACATCAATTGTCTTCTACCCAGCTGTAGGTAAACGAAAAATCCAGTAAGCACGTCAGAGCACTCAGTGTTACAGAGCGCTCGACCCACCAGCTTCTGCCTTCATTTGAGTGTTTTTATTCACATTACTGGAGTCCCTGCTTTCTCACCCTTAGGCTTCCAGCTCACTGCCCAGGCTAGCCCTCACTGATGAGCTGAAGCCTGCCACCAGCACTCGACTCAGCCTGTGAGCCCAGATCCCTAGAGCCTTGGCCTGCCACCATAAGGCACAACTTCCTGAAGCAGGCATCCTTATTATTTGTGTCTTTCAGCTTGCTATGAGGTGCACACCATGTCTTACAGGTTACGTCTGGAAAACTCTTGAGAAAATATCTCTCTCTCTCTCTCTCTCTCTCTCTCTCTCTCTCTCTCTCTCTTTCTCACCCCCTCTCTCTTTCTCTCTCTCTCTTGTGAGGGGGTTGGTAGGTTGTGGGGGTGAGTGTGTGGAGGTGTGTATGGCGTGGGGTGTGTGTGAGATTTGAGTGTGTGTGTGTGTGTCTGTGTGTGGTGTGTGGGTATAGGTGGTATGTGTGTGCGTTGGGTGTCCTCCTCTATTACTTTCTGCCTTATTCCTTTCAGGCAGTGTCTCTCACTGAACCCAGAGCCCATATTTATTAGATATTCTGCCTGCCAGCAATCCCATACCGTGTATGTGCGGTTAAATGTGTGAAGCTGGAGAAAGGTTTGAATTCCCTCACAAACCCGGGCTCCTCCCATCCTTCTTTTCAAAGCTAATTTAGTTAAGTGTTTAAACAATGTAAACCTGGCAGCTCCCTTCTATTGAAGCTGAGATTGAGTACAGCTGCCGCCCAGCCCCAACCCTGCAGGGCAGCCTGGGCTGCAGCATCCATCAGCTTTCCTGAAATAGCAAGGCTTGCTTCCTTCCAGGCTTCCCCTGGAATAACCCAGGGAGGAGGCCGCATTTCCTCTGCCCAGGCCACTTTATTCATTACCACCCAGTGAGTCCATATTTGGAGAAAAAAATTTCACTGCTGTGTGGAATGAAATCATATGGTTGCAAATAACCGGTATGGACTTAAATCAAAAGGAACTAACAATGAGACTGTGTGCATATGTAAATCCAGACATGCTTCTCCAGAGGACAGGCAAGGCAAGGACTGAGCTCACTCTGGAACAGCAGGTGACAAGTGGGGCTCGAACAACTGCAGGCACCTTTGGTCTTCATTCTTCCTGGTCAGATTCAACTAACTCGATGAAGACAGCCCAGCTCCCTCAAGACACAGTCCCAGTACTCGTCAAGATGCTGTGTGCCCAAGTACTAAAAAAGAACTGGGGACCAGGTCTTGCAGGTCATGTTTTGAGTGCACCTCACTTCTAAAGTCTTGTTATCATATATTCAGCTCGCTGCTAAGTCAACTTGATTTTTGTCTCATAGGTATGCATCTGATACCTTGCATTAAAAAAAAAAATGCACTCTAGAAAAAACAAAATCTAATTTACAACACGCTGCATGTTGGGTGTTTAAGTTCCCTTGAGCTCATTTGTGCTGGGAGAAATCCCTTTGCAACGGTCTCACTGCCCGCCTAGATGTCAAGGGTGTGTATTCGGGACTGTTTAGGACTTACAAGGAAGATCCCTCCACCTAAACATAGGCCTTTCAGAGTGGCACCCTCCTCCCATAGCAGCAGCATTCAGAAATACATTCGCATGCCTGAAACCCAAGGAGGAGTGAGAGGCTATGGAAATCAATGCTCTGCTCAAAATGGAGACGCTACTTATTGGCGACACCAAACTATATTTTGGTTGTGTCAGTGCTAGGAAACCCTATGACTGCAGAAGAACTGGTGTATGGGTCTCTCATGACTAGGCCCCCAGCTTCTCTGCTTCTTTTGAATGCATGCTGATAGCCTTCCTAATTTCATGTGACATGCTCATCCTAGATTCCATTAATAGCCTATGACAATAGCCCTCACCCTAGGACCTCCAAATAGCATGACTGGCCTATGTGAGTCAACGCTAGGCGCTGGTGGGAGTGTAGTTACTACTTGGGGAATTCAAGATGACCTGAGGACATAGATCCAAAAATGTTTGGAGGAGCTGTGCTTTCTCTATCTGGTCTATACAGGTGACTGACGCTGCTTGAACCCGCTGTTTCTGTCCACGTGATCTGTCACCCTCACCGACAGTAACAGATGAGAGAAGTCTCATTTTCTTTTCCCATTTCTAAACCTCTGATTAACTACACTAGATACTTTATACTCACCCGTGAAGAATGCAAAGTTGTTACAGTTTCATTGGCGATACTTTTGTTTAGCTAAATAAATTAACACGGTTACTAGACTGACTATGTCAACAATGGGTCCCATTCTGTTCCCCATTCAGAGTCTTGTCATTGCTCTCCTAGTATTAGAATTCACCCACTATATCTTTTCCTATTGCCTTATTTTAATATTTTTGGATTGATTAGGCACACTAATGCAATATTTAGATTTTTTAACCTAATATAAAATCTCTGATTCAAGATGAAAATTCATCATAATCATTTTCTTAACTGGATTCATATACTTGGTTTTATTTCTGCTGTTTTATTTTTCTTTTTAATAGACCTTTCCATATGCCTGCTATTTTTTCATTCTGGCTTTTCTTTTGTGATTTTGAAAATCATATCTACTTTTGTATTCTTTTATTAATGATGCCTAATCGATATGCATTCAAATCCATTTCATCTCATTTTTATTATCTAAATAAAGCATTTTATTAGACATTTCATTATATTTGAATATAATATTGAGAATTCATTTGTGAGTTTTTGTTTCCTTTGGGGAAAGGAGTTGTCTGTGTTTCGTTACACTCTTACACCATGAATCTGCCACTCTTGAGTGTGGTATTTTGATTCCTTACTCACTTGGCTTATTAAACTCAAGTAAGGCTATTTTTTCCAAGCACCCACTTAGAGTATATAGTTTTGAGACTGTATACAAAAGTCTACTGCCTGCTACAATATAGGCAAAAGACACCTGTGCAGGTGCAGGAAGGAGACTCATTTTCATTTTCAACAGCAGCTTTTGTAGAATAACATATCCCTAGGATTGTCTGGGGACCTCCCCTTTAACCTGGCCTGTACATCTCCCCTTTAACTGGCCTGAGCATCTCCCCTTTAACCTGGTGGCCTCATGTGACTTACAGTCCTTTGCGTCACCTTGATTCTGAAGAGACTGACTGGTCAACATCAGCTTTCTGTTTCAAAGACAAAGTTGGAGCCAAACGCCATCTGCTTTGCTCCTCACTGAATTGGGGGTTTTTTGGTTGTGGTTGGTTGGTTGGTTGGTTGGTTGGTTTGGCTTGGTTTTTGTTTGGGGTTTTTAAGGGTTTTTTGTTTTGTTTTGTTTTGTTTTGTTTTTGCTGTTGTTGTTTTGTTTTGGTCTTAAAATCAAAGCAACTTAGTATATAAGCATCGGTGTTTTAAAAAAAAACTCTCATTAATTCTGTTATTTAGAAAAGTTAAGTCTTTCTTTAGCTCAAGAAAGTTCGTCCTAAATGGCTATTTACTAACTGTCCTGTTGGCTGTCTTCCTGAAAGTCCTATCATGTGTATAAATGTGAGTTAAACATATCTCTTGTTTGCGCCATTCATATAGTTCATTGGCTCTCTCCTCTCTCTTCTTGACCCTGGGATATCAGAGCTGACCCTGCTCCATCAAGTCTCGTTGCTGAAGGATCCTTTTGCCCTTTTCTGGTTGTTTTCATTTCCTTCTCCTTTCCCTAAACTGCTTGTTTGCCTCTGCCCAAATTTCACAGAAACCAAGCTCTTTTCTGAGGCCAACTGGAAACAAACATCAGAAGCATTCTCCAGATTTCCGGTGTCCTGGAGAAACTCAGTTTCTTAGGAAGATGTTGGTTTTGACTCTTCATTTGTTTTCATTGAACCTCCTATATCTGGTGACCCTCTGTGTGCTTACTGTCATGCAGAAGATGTGATGTTTCCAGAACCTGCAGTGTATTACAACCTGAGCCATTCTGCTCCAGAGCCAGGGCAGGAGGAAAAAAGAGAGTTCTATTTCAGAGGTCTCCTGAGAAGAGGCAGCCTGGGGAGATGCTAAGATGCAGGCAGCCTGGCTCTGAGGGGCATTTGGGGCACAATGCTGGACTGCCCTATCTTCTTTTCATGGCTCTAAAAGTATCTTTGCTCTTTGTAGAGCTGTGGTGTAGCGTCATGGCTATTCCTGACCTGGCCTCAGAGCTATGACTGTAAGTTACCCACAAGGGTAACTTAAAGGAAGGTCTGCTGTCTTTCTGCTCTTGTCACCCTTCCCAACCCCTCAACCCACACTTCTTTGTCAGCAGTAAAGTCATTGAGCAGTATCTCTCATATGTCACAGTAAAAATATTTTCCTGAATTTTCCTCCTCCAACTAAAGAGCCCATTTGTCTCCTGTTTTTTGGAACAAATGGTATACAAATGCTCTATAAACTCCATTTGCATTTGGAAATTGTTCTGTTGAATATATATAGTCCAATTTAACAATAGGGCCCATTGTCGACTTTATTCTCAATACATAGTCCAGTCATAAATTATCAAGGCCCACAAGCTATTCAGCCTTCTATAGGTTTCTGGCAAGATGTTGTACAGATAAGATTTTGTATAGGAAGCAATTGTGGCTTCATTCTGTGATAGGCAAGGTGCCAGGAAATACTAAATCAAGTGGCAATGGAGTCTCTTGAGAAAGTTATTCCTGATCTGTGGTGATAGTTCGAACAATGCTGCCGTCCTTGTTTGTGCACTGGAATGACCACTGAGTTATGTCTTATTCTATCAAGGGCCAGCCAGTCTGCCGAGCCCAGCATTGGGGCTAAGACACAGAACTCCATCACGTTAACTCCCAATGTCTGGGAAAGGCAGTTTCTTATTACCACAGCATAGCTACTCGTTTGTTTCTCCCAAACATCTGGCACACCCAAGCCTATGAGGGCACTGTAGAAGTGGGGAAACAGCACGCTGTGGGTGTAAGGAGAGAGCAAGAATAGAGGGCGAGAAGACAGTGAGAAAATGGATGCCCGTAATGAACAAAAAATGGCCAAGGGTGCTGGGCTGTAGTGGCTCATGCCTATAATCCCAGCACTTGGGAGGCAGAGGCAGGCGGATCTCTGTGAGTTTGAGATCAGCTTGGTCTACAGAGCAAGTTCCAGGACAGCCAGAGCTACACAAAGAGAAGCCTTGTCTCCAAAACAAACAAGCAAAAATTGCCAAGGGCCAGGGGAGGCATCAGTTGTTATGCATCAGAATTACAAGAGAAAAAATTGCTGGGCTAGGTTAGTGTCCAACTGTTCATGAATCTAAAATGTTGGGAGAGAGAGAGAGGAGAGAGAGAGAGAGAGAGAGAGAGGAGAGAGAGAGATTGTGTTCTCTCATCTTAGTTCTAGAAATTTAAGAATAACATAGCCCAGTAGAAGTGTGATACACACCACATGTGTAATTTCTATTTTTCTCATAGCCACATTAAAAGAGCGCACAGAAACCACTAAAATCACCAGGAACAATTTATTTGATCCAAAGTATTTGAAACATTCCCATCCTAGCATGCATCATGCGTTAACCTGATCCGTGGAGTCGGTGATGCTCTTCTCTTTACTCCAGGCCTTAGAAACCCGAGTATGGAATACATTTGGTGGCCCCAGCAGCTCCAGCAATCCACCATCCTCCATCCCAGTAGCCTTGTATACTAACAGGAAGGACAAACGGCTGCTGTGCAGAACAACACTCTTCTTGGACGCAGCATCCTCAGAGTCCTCAGCCCTGCACACCTTTTTTTTTTTTTCCTCTGAACCTGAAGCCTCCCTCTCCTAATCAGCACAGACCTCTCCATGCCACCACCTTACCAGCCCTTTGGATAACTGTACATGGCCCCTTAGGGAGGCGGCACTCCTCATGCAGACAAGCTGTAGCATCAAAGATGGATGCTGACCGGTGAGTGAAGAAAATGTAGAATGGTATGTCTGTCATTCAAACAAAAAGAAAAATTAAATCATGTCATTGGGGCAACACGGATGGAACTGAAGGAAAACGGTGTCAAGTCAAACAAGTAAGGGACAGAAAGATAGATACATAAGGTCCTCATATGTCACGCCTGGTTTGTTTGTTTGTTTGTTTGTTTTATCAACCTAACACAAACTAGAATCATCTGAGAATAGGGAGCCATAGTTAAAGATTGTCTCCATCAAATTACCTACAGACAAATCTTCTTTCTTGGAGCATTTTCTTGATTAAAGATTAATGAGGGAAGGCTTGGGTCACTGTAGGGGATGCCATCCCTGGGCAGGTGCTCTTCAGTTTTATAAGAAAGCAAATGGGGAGCAAGTCAGGAAGCAGCATTCCTCCATGGCCTCGGCTTCAGCTCCCGCCTTGAGTTCCCTTCATGGTAGACTATCAGCTGTAAGATGAAATAAACCACTTCCTCTACAAGTTGTTTATGGTCCTGCTGTTTAGCACAACAATACAAGGTAAATTGGGGCATACATGAAAGCTAAAGTCAATTTCATAGAAACAGCAAGCAGAGGAGTGGTCAGCCGGGGTTGGAACAGGGGGAAGCTGGGTAACAGAAACCAAACTTCAGTTAGATCATAGGCACATGCTCTAATGCTACAGAGATCAGCAGGGAACTATGACTTACACCTCACTACAGAATGTATAAAGAACCAACGGAGGATTTTAAAGTTTCTCAGTATGAATAAAGGATAAATGTTTAAGACTGAAGTGCTGCTGGCCATGACTGTGCATGCCCATAACTCCAGCACTCAGGAGACTGAGGCAGGAGAACTACTTTGAGTTCCAGGACAGTCTAGGCTAAGCAATTTAAAAATCAAAGAAACACAGAGAAAGAAATGCTATCATCCCTTTTGTTTGATCTTTCTTGGCACTAGATATGAAAGTTTCACATGGCACCCTGTAAGCGCTCACAGTTATGTGTTGATAAAATGAAAAATTGAGGAATTCTGAAGGAGCCGTTGCCCCCAGGGTTCTCTGCCAGCCTTACTCAGTAGGTCCTGCCAAACCGTACAGTTAGCAACATGAGGCTGGGAAGCCCTGTGCAGGAGTTGCCTGGCTGTGATGACTAATCTGGGTTATCAATGGAACTTGATCTAGAATCAACTAAAACACAAACTGCCGGCACTCCTGTGAGGGATTTTCTTGATCAGATTATCTGAAGCAGGAAGGACCCACCCTTCACGTGGGCAACATCTTCTGGTGGCAGCCCACATAAAAGGACGTGGGAGAAGGAAACTTTCACTGTTTGCCGACTGCCCTCGTTCTCTCTGGCAGGTTTCTCCCTGATGTTAGAACCAACTTCCTCAGGCTTCCAAACCAGACTGAGGAGCACAGCTGTCCAAGAGTCCTCGAGGCCTTTAGCACCAAATTGGAACATCCAGCATCGGGGACTATCAGTGTGAGAAGCCATTGTTGGGCTACAAGAACCACATCATGTAAGCCAATCTAATGAACTCCCCTTAATATATTTTCGCTCTAACAGTTGTTTCTTTAGAGCACCCTGACTAATACACTGCAGAACAGGTAGACTTCCAGCAGGCTGTCTTTGCTGCCCAAGTCTGTCTTCATCTTACTCTGTCTCCCTTCTGAGGCTCCATCCCCAGGGCATGCAGGGCTTCCTGGCCTCAGAGAAGATGCAGCAGGGTGAGGGGAAAGGTGCCATCTGTAGCTGGACCAGTGCATGAACTCAAGGGCAAGACTGGTCAGTGCCCCAAGATGTGCATGAGAGATCAACAGGAAGATCAGCCCAGGCAGGGCATACACATCAGCTGGTCTGTCTAGCTGTGAGATGCGTGACCACTGGAAAACACCTGCTCCATCCCAGCAGTTTGGAGCTACGTCCACCGACCAAACTGGGCGGGGTCCAGAGTTGTCAGTCGGTGAATCATAGCAAATTCATGCTACAGGATGACAGAATGTGTCTGATCAAAACCGTTCTGTCTCTAACTCCACATTTCCTGGGCTCTGTCACCTGCCTGACTTCAAATACCTGCTCATCACTCCATCTTCACCCACAAACAGTACCACTGAGGTAGCAAGAAACATCTGATCTTACAGATCCCTGGCCCATCACTTGAATGGGTAAACTATGTGTAACTCCTGTCAGCTTGTCTCCTCTGAATTGGTAGCACCAACTTTCTCTGCAGCCCTAAGCTGTAGGCTCAAGGCAGCCCAAGTTCTCTTCGCTGGCTCGGGTTTGGGCCCCCAAGCTGCAAGAGTAGAATCGTCTGTGTCTGTTAGCATCCAGGACTCATGGTCTCAGTCTGTCGCAGTGTTGATGAGTTCTGCAGAGTCTCTCCATGTTCTGATGGACACCCAGTCATACTCTGCCCTTCTGCACACCCATGTAGAAGCATTGTCTCCTTTCCTGTATTTACAGACCGTTCTGGAGAGGAGCAATCCTGTCCTGATCCTCCATCAAGGTTCTTTACAGCTAGGAAGAAGTAAGTATTGCCTTCATATCCTGCCTGCTTTGCTAGAAATGTCTGCCATGGCCCAACCACCAGAGTAGATTTCCCCCCAGGACACTGATGCTGGCGTGGATCCAGCCTGCCCCTGACAGCCTGCTCCCACTTCTCTTCCTCCCAGCCTATTTCCAAAGCGTGAAGCTCTGTCTTGACGCATTGTGTAGGCAATGATCATGGATGCTTCTTAATCTTTTTTTTTTTTCACATTTTTTTCTGAGTAAACGTAAGGAGCATTGATGCCTTTGAGCCTGAGAAATTTAGTTTTGGATCTTGGCTCCAAGATTTAATAATTCTATGACATCTGGGCAAATTACTTAACATCACTGAGCCTTACTTTTTCATCATAGAAATATGCTAAGCTGTGGGGAGCAGATGACATTGGAACAAATGTGACATTCACATGTCACATGAAGATCCCAAGGCCTCAGACCCATCGACATGGCAACGCCTTCCCCTGGTCCAAGTACAGATGTTACCAATGAAAACCAGTGTGTGCACAAACTAGCAATTGTAGCTTCCTTTCCCAGGAAGACTGCAGCAAGAGACTGCTCCCCTACAGAGACCTCCTATATACATTAGCTCAGCCTCCTCCTCCATATTCAGATCTATACAGCAAAGATGCCCCTTACCTAGTGGTGTATAATAAATATGCAGAGCCCCCAAGCTGCTGGTGCATCTCCATTAGAACACACAGCCCACAGATCCCAGCTTCTCAGTACATGTGTCTCTGTGCCTGTCCTTTCTCCATCACCCTAGTCAGGTTTCCAGGACACAGCTTTGTGACAATAAATCTTGTCAATAAGGTTGTCAGAATGACCAGGAATATCAAGAAAGGTTGCATAGGTAGGATATTTTCCACAAAACTGACATGTTAAAGACAAAGTCTTATAGGCTCATGGGAAGGAAGCTGAGGCAAAATAACCCTTCAGATTGGAGTCTTATTAGGAAAGTTAGCTGTCATGAATACCGTGGTAGGGGTCCTTGGGGGGGCGGGATTTAATGCACTTCAGTTCCCAAGGATCAGGAGAGTTACAACATTTACAGAGCAATAAGGTCTCTGAGAGACAGATAGATCTTTCAGTGCCAAAGAAGAAAGGGGGGATTCTGTCTTTATGGGAGGTAAGTTCCATACTATATGACTTAGCCTATGTACTAGAAGGCTCTGATAAAGACTAGCTATAATTCAAAGTAGTTTTGTGACTTAGCAGTAGAGAGGGAATCAGGTTCTGCCTGAAGCCTCAAAGAGGCGGGAGAGAACTCAGCTCTGTGATTGCTGAAAGACCACAGCATTTTGGTATTAACTCTGTCCAGGACAGAGAATGCAGGGCCCAATTGGCCTGATTTCTGGGTGAGATTAGCTGGAAGATCTGTTGTATTGTGTGTTAAAGAAGACTGCTTTTTAGTGAACCGGTTCTTTACCCACGAAATAACCACTCCCCCTACCAACTCTGTCCTACTTTAATAAGTGTTAGCATCTCAGCTCCACTTCATACCTGACTCCATAGCCTGAATCCCAGGAATGGCTGCTATTTGGTGGCCTTTTATAGGCTATTTAACAATGTTCTACCAAGTCCAGTTATCCAAACTCTAATGTTATGACCTTGTCTTGCTGTGACCAGGCCTCCCTACATCTCTTGTGTGTGTCCATGAAGACCCAGCCAGTGTTCTGAACATCTGGAATAGGTAATGTGACTTAGTCCATCTTCTGTTGTCAGAGCAAGGTATCTTTATAAAACAGAGAACTTTACTTAAGTCACAATTATGATGACTAGAAAGTCCAAATAGCACGGACTCTGACCCTTAACAAGAGGCCTCTCTGCTCACAACATGGCAAAGAAACAGAAAGGAAGCCAGCCACAAGAGGAAGGATTCCTGGTGTAGTGTGGCCTTGCTTTATACTTCACCATTACAGGAACTGCCCAAGAAGCACTCTTGGCTCTCAAGCTTTTGGACTCAGGCTAAATTCGTCCACTGCTCTCCACTTCTGCAGACAATAAACCATGGAAATCTGTCTTCATAGCCACAGAATCCTATTCTCATGGTGAAACTCCATGTCTATGAGGGTGCAGCGGGGTGTGTGTGTGTGTATGTCTGTGTGTTTCCTATGGTGGTTTTGTTTCTCTGGAGAACTCAGACAATGCTAAGACAGATTGCCCATTCCTAACGACCACTCCTAGTGTCTGCAGCACCCCTATTTGATGTCCCTTTACTTCAAGTCCCGTCATCATCCTGGGTGAGTTCTCAGTCCTTTAAACAGCTTATTTCCAGGGACTGTCACTTCCTTGCCACTTGTGCCCAAGGCCTCTCCAGGATGCTGTCATCGGTGATGCCTGTTGTGTTCCTGAAGCCAGGCTCCCGACACCCACTCTCACCTCCCTTCTCTCCTCAGCTCCTTTCCCTTAGTCGCTCCCACCAAATTGATGTTTTAACACCATCAAATCCACTGGCTCAAGAGCCGCCTGCTTTCTTGTTATCCAGCAGTTCTTGTGTCTTCACTTGTTTGAGTTTCTAATCCACTTAAGACTGCACAGAGCAGCATTTCTGCCATACTTGCCAATCTCCGTAGTTTCCTTGTTCTTCCATGTCCCTGTTTGACAAAAATCCCCTCAGAAACGATACATCTGCCAACTGTCTTGCGCTTATATCCCAGATGTTAATCACTGTTCAAGAAAAACAATTCCACAGGGTTGAACAATTTGGTACCATTATACTAGCTGGCAACATTTACTGAGGGTTTAATCTTGCCAGGCAGTATTCAAAGCATTTTACGTAGATTATCTCATCTTGCCTTCTACATCATGTTGGCCAGATGCCCAGAATTCCTGTCCTCGAGTCTCTGAAGTTCATTTGCATCAGACAACCTTCTCCTGCTCAGAGAAGATAGAAGCCATCTATTAAGAACACAGTGCACATCTTCCTCTGCACTGTACCACAGAAATAACCACCCTTTGCTGGCAGCCTCTCCCCTCCCCCACCCCACATTCTGCTACACTCTGTCTACTTCTCTGTGCCACACTCAGCTTTCTCTCACGTTCTTCTCGAGTTTTCAGTTCCATTTTGATGATTCTTAAGATGGTTTCTTCTCTCCCAACCACTATTTTTCTTGTGCTCATGTCCAGTTGTAGAGACTTCATTAAATCTCCTATGAAAATGATGCTCCTATCATTCTGTCAAGCTGGAAACAAATCAAATTACAAATCCAATTACATGCTCAACCCAGATCTCACAGTTCACATGTACTCAATATTTCTCCTTGGATCTAGCCATCATCATAGGAAGACATAACAGAACTTCCCATATACGACCATTTCTCCATCTCTGTCACCATCTACCAAGATCACCCAGTCAGGAATACAAGCTGCATTCCTATTTTCCCTCACCCACAAACCTCCCAACCATCTCCCCATCCAATTTCTACTTCACCTGTCTCTTGGAAGACAATAGCCTCTGTTTGTGCTCAGTACCACCTCCATAGCCTAGAACTCCTCCTGCACAACAGCAAGACTCTCTAGTCTCTTCACTTCATTATGCTTATATTCAACTTAATTTCCCTTAGGATTATGCCCCAAAATCTTTTCTCAAAACACCAATACATCTGATATGCTCTTCAAAATTGACTTGTAACCCTGAGCTCCCTACCAGTGCTACATTTTTGTTCCTATCTTTCTCTCCTCTGAAGCATAATCTACTGAGAAATTGTTCTCAATAAAGTTTTATTGAAAAGATAAATTGTCGGTAAGTTAAAGAATCCATCCAACACTTAACATGTAGAATCAGTATTATTTAGTTTAAACTTCTTGAGAATGACTAAAGTATTTTGTTTGCTTCCCATGATACCAAGATTAATATTTGTACTGACTAGATTTTCATTATTGTAGAGTGTGTGTGTGTGTGTCTGTGTGTGTGTGTGTGTCTGTGTGTGTGTGTGTGTGTGTATGTATGTGTATGCCTGAGATGATTAGATTTGAAAAATGAAAGGTCTGCTTTGTCTCACAGTTTTGAAAGTTTTAGTCCATGGTCTGTTGACCTCATTGCTTTCCAGCCTGTGATTAAGCAGAATAACATAGATGGGGATAAGAGGGCAGACAGGTATTGAGACAAGCTGCTTACCTAATATGGAAGGAGAAATAGGGGAGAGAAAGAGTATGGTTTGCAATCTCACAATCCCTTTCAAAGACACACACTTAAGAACGTAGAACTTCCACTTTGGAAATCCCAGCTTCCAAAGGCTAAACTATCTATTACTAATAGCAGCAGGGACATGGGACCAAGCCTCTAACATAGGGACCTTAACATTATTAACCCTTGTTAAGTGCATGATGAGATGAATGTATACAACACAGTTCAGATCTGTAATCCTAGAGTCTTTGTGTACATTTTTAACTCTCTGGACCAAATTTGTTTTGAACTTGGAAATGCCAAATGTCCCACACACTTCTATCTGCATTCTATTTTCTTAAGTTGAGTTTTATAACCCTCCCCAGTGGGTCCTGACCAGCCCAAACAACTGGCTTTAGAGACCTAGATTCTGTGGGTGTCTGATGGAGCCGTGTTGTAGATGGCTATAGAGAAAATGGCTCACAGCAAGAGCCAAGGTTGGCAATCCTTAGATGCTGGACCAGAAGCCCAGCTAGGAAAGAGCAGCAATAAGAGGATGTGTGACCTTGAAGGAGAAGCCAAAGCCTCCAAACCAGAAACAAGAGACTTGAGTCTAGGCCTCTGTCCTGGAATGCTGTGTTCCCATCTCCACCAGTGTCAACCGTCCTGAGCAAGGGGCTGCAACATTCTGAGCATGGATGACATCCTGAGCCTCAACATCCTGAGCTTTCTCTCCTGAGAATAAGGCAGCCATGGCCAGAGGCTCAGTGATTGACCATGTTAACACCTTGAAGGACCTGGGAGCTCATCGGCATCCTACTTTCTATACTCTGTACAATCCAGAAGGGGTTTTTGTTTCATTTGAACTCTAACAGAGACTCCCTCAGTCAATTTTCAGCAATACAAATCTAGTATTATTACATGTTTTTATATAAGCAATTTATGAGTCGTTCTCTTGATACATTTTGTCTTCAAAAGCACAAGCTTGTGGCCTTGATCAAGCAGTAGCAAGAAAATATAAAATACAGAAGTTCAATCAATGTCCAAGAAGCAATCAGAGACATAGAATGGAGGCCAAGCCTGCTCAGAAGGCAGCTAATGAAAGGAATGTGCTTTCTGTCCACCATCCAGTAAGCTAAATGCCAGGCAGAGCAGGCAGCTGGGAGCCTGAACTGTCTCTCACATGTGTATATCTATAGCAATAAAGAACCTCAGACATTAGCAAATGACACCACATCAGCCTGTCACCATTTAGCTCTGACATGTATGAGTGTGAACTCCTCGTAAAATGTCACAGTGTCGAGGGAACAAGAGTGATTGGGAACCCAGTAACCCCCCCAGATCACTTTCTGCCTCTCAGGGCCACTGAGAGTCCCAGGCCTCCCAGCATAGCATATATTTAATGCATCTCATGGGATATACTCCCCCACAGCAGGGCAGGAAATGTTTGGGAAAGGAAAACTTTGTACTAGACGTCTGCACAGATATGCTTCATCAATGGCAGCATTGCCTGGGACCTTCCTTCCCTCGTCTGCTCCTTGAAGCATAGATATTTGTCTGGGGCCTTAGAGTCACCCCTCTGAGAATTTGGTAGTAACCACAGATATGTAAGTTTTAATAACTGTCATTATTCTGAGGTCATACAAGAAAGCGTAAGTGGCCCTAGTATAAAACAGTTGCGATAACTCAGATAATTGCCCAAAAAAGGCATTGCCCCACCTGGGTCAGTTATGATACCTTCAGCCCAAGATCTACAGACCAATAGTAACTTTGTATTTATTTATTCAGATAGGTACCTAGCAAAGCAGCTTGTAGCTACTATTGTCTCATGGATTTGATGGGACCTTACAGGAAACAGAATTCCAGTGTCAGTTTCCCCTCCCTCTCTCTACTCTTGGATTCTAAGCCAAACCCAGAGTCTAATGTAGCTCCTGTCCTACAGAGGTGATGAACACCATGCAAGAGGTCATGAAAACTCGACTCACATCATCTTGGTTATCAAACTCAAGTAGAACTGATAATGCTCAAAGACAACCGTCTTTAAAGTCACACTGTCCAATATCAAGTAGAGCTTTAAACAGAGGAAAGAGAGAGATGGGGAGGAGGTATAGAACACCTCAGGGAAAGGAACAAAAGGCAGAAAATACCCAGAGCATGCACAAAGCCAAGCAGGTGACGAACTGTGGAGGACTTACTTCAACCAAGAGAGTAATAAGAACGGAATGGAGGAAACTGGGCTTGGGACACACCCCAGCCACTAAAGATGCCCCACACGTGTGAGGACCTGAGTTTGATCTCCAGAATATACATTTTAAAAGTCAAGTTTGGCAGTGCGCACTTATAATTCCAGTACTGGGAAGGCTGCTACTGGGTGTCACCAGCCAGCCCAGCCTAGCCTACTAGGCAAGGTGCAGACCAACAAAAAACTCTGTCCCATGAAACAATGTGGGTGACTCCTAAGGAATGGCACCTGAGGTTGACTCCTGGCCACTATACACATAAACACATGTGTGTATGCACACCTGCACATTTATATGCACACCTGCATACACAAAAAATATTTAAATATAAAAATAAATATAGAAGTAAAAATCAGGGCAAAATTATTTTTAAAAAATCAGTTAGGAGAGAAAATAAAATTTAACAATAAAAAAAAATCTAGTAGTATTCCAGAAGAAACAAAAGAAAAGTCGTATAACATGGGATGCCTTTGTTTCAGTGTCATACAGCAGAACAAAACTAAATGTGGCGCTGTCTCAGTGTGTCCTAGTAAAAGGAGTATAGGTTAGGAGCCACCAGGATAGAGGCCTTGAGAAGTAAAAGCTGGTATCCTAAAAAGGAAAGTACCCATCACCTACAATACTGGCCTTAATGCTTCTTCCCCACAAAGTTCAAAGTAGCAAGAGAGAGTGTACCAGATGAGCTCCCTCACGGCCCAGGCACCATGCGTTAGCAGCAGGGAGACACATTCCAAGACAGATATGTTATCTTGGTGTGGATTATCTATTAATCATCCTTCAAAGCATAGTCTAGCAAAATCAAATTCCAAAAACATTTTTTTAAAATGGCATTCTGTTCAAATATAAACTATACACCTGTGGTATCTATACTAACATTGAAATAAGCCAGAGACCACCCCCATTCTTGCTACAGTGTAATTGCTACATGGTTGTTTGAATGTATTCTTCGTTAGTGAATCGAAAGGATTGTACCCTTTTCATAGCGATGTGATTATTTTTCCAATATTTTCTACCTGTAGTTGGTTCAATTTGTAGATGTCAAACCCATTGATGCAGATACCCAACTACACTATAGACTAAAGCAACCACTGGAGGAGCACATCACGGTCTCAAGAAGATAATCTAAAAGGGATATAATGCTAACTGATTAAGCCAGTAATTATCTTCATTCACCAAAAAGGAGAAAAGAGTGAAGGAGGCCAAGAGAAAAATGAGGCAAGGAGAAGACAAATAGCAAAACAACAGGCTTCAATTTAACAGACCCCAATTGTCAGGAGCCTAGGAAGACAGAAGGCAGGACAGAAGGCAAGATGTGAGCATGAGACACAGTTAAAAGATAGAAAAAAAATGAAAAGATAAGGTTTGGAGAAGGTGTACAAGGCTGACAACAATGGGAAATGTAAAATGCTGCATAAGAAACATGCAAATGAACTTTGAGCAAAGAGGTCAGGCCATGGTAAAGAGCATCTCTTCACAATGTCTGAATGGCATGGTCCACAGCTCAGACAGCAGCTCACAACACCGGAGGAAGCAGACAGGCTTCAGATGAAACAGACCAATTGGCACTTGGAGGGTTTGGGTTGAGTTGGTTGGGTTGGGTTGGGTTGGGTTGGGTTGGGTTGGGTTGGGTTGGGTTGGGTTGGGTTGGGTTTTGGTTATTTTCCAAGACAGGATTTCTCTGTGTAGAGGGGAAGGGAAGGAAGGAGGGGGAGAAAGAAGAAAAAACAATACGATGAAATGGGTGGTATTTGGCTAAAGCAGAATTTGTGAACATTTTATCGCAATAAAATCTGTACCAAAAAAAGGAGGAAGAAGAATATGAGGAGAAGGAAGAGGAGGGAAAGAAGAGGGGGGAGAAAGAAGAAAAAACAACACTGTGAAATGGGTGGTATTTGGCTAAAGCAGAATTTGTGAACATTTTATCACAATAAAATCTGTACCAAAAAAAGGAGGAGGAAGAGGAGGCAAGGAAGGAAGGAAGAAAAGAAAAGAAAAAGAAAAAATCCTCAAGTCAACAACCTCAGCTGTCTCTTCAAGAAAGTGGGAAAAATATTTCAAAACATCAAGTTGTACATAGAAAGTGTATACAATCTTACCCATTTAAAATATATGAATAGATTAGAAGTAAAAAAATATTAAGAACTCACCTACCCTGAAAAAGGAACTGGGAAAAGCCGAGCCAGTGACAACTCAGAATGAATCAAGAAAATGATAGTGAAGACCGTGGCTGGAAAGCTATACAGAAGGCAGGAGAGCAGAGGATGGGGAAAGCCTTCAACGCAGTTCCCTGGGACAGCCGACCAACTTGACAGGCCTCCATCCTGATTGAGAAGGGGACACAGACATGAATGATGCCTGAATAGAGTGACTGCCTCACCACACACTCATGAAGAGGAAAGGTTGGCAAAGGGGCGTACATCTGCAAAGTGAGACTGGGAGGTGACAGACCTCTGCACTTCCAGAGAGCATGAGGGGTAGAACATGTTCCCCAGAAAATGACGTCTATTTGTTACCCTGAGAGAGGCTACAGACCCAGCACTGAGTAGGGCAAAGAACTGTTGTTTCAGCTACGCTGTGCACATTGACATCTGTGTGGAGAGACATAAGAAACATTGGATTAGGTGCTGAGTGTTAACAATGGATGTCTTAAGCTACTGGAATTCTGGAGATATTTGGCAATGAGCTTATTTCATTTTATAATAAGACAATAAAGCTATTTTTGCAGCATTTATCTTTATAGGAGAAAGTCATGCTATTGAGGGTGTGGGCAGCGAGTTGCACCCATTGTCATAGTAGAGCTTTATCTGGAATATAATTTGACAGAAGCTATTAAATTTTAATGTGTGTATATATACACTCACTGGGAATCTGATCTTGTGTAAATACTGATATTAATATGTGAGGATGTGTTGTGGAAAGGGGTGCAGCTGTGAACTCTAGGACTCAAGACTTAAGCTTTGCTTTAAGTCGCTGCGGATCTGTGTGCTTTACGGCAGTTTTCTGGCAGTAAGTGTCTCAAGAGATGCCTCTTCCTCCTTACAGGCTCCCCCAGGGCAGCAATGCTGCCTGGAAGATAAAGGGATTTGGGTAAAAGAATATTTGTAAGACCTCGGAGAAATATAAGGAGAAGGAAGGCAGGGAAAAATTTTAAAAGCAGAAAAATAATACAAAAGAAAGGAGAAAGAAGGAAAAAAAGAGGTTAAAAGGTAACAGGAAAGCCTAGGAAATACTACGAAACGGTCTACAAAGAATGAGCTAGATCCTGTTGACCCTGAGAAGGGCAGAGTCGACCAGCAGAGCAAATGACACGAGTAAACTTTGTCTCCCTTTCTGTTTAAGGGAAGAAAACATCCTGTGCATTTGTGCGTGGAGTTCATGACCACAGAGAACACTGGAAGGACGCATTCCATCTGGCCGATGGTATGGAATGAACAGCATTCCTATAGACCTCAAGTCGAGCATCCTGGGGATGGCTTGATGGCCACGAACTCAAGGGAGGCAGCAGTGGCTGAGGTACCTTTTAGATGTGCAGAGGCCATGAGATCCAGCATACCATTGATCTCAATGAAAGGGACTGGGGTGGGGGGTGTCAGCATGCATTGTGGTAACTCTGGGAGCAGATGCTCCACCAGGTGTGACCGGATGTAAATAAATAGAGGACATGTTTGCACCTGAGTGTGAAGGACTGACTGGCCCATCACTTACACCAGGCACTCCTGATACAGCTTCAGGTCCCCTTAACCAAGCTCCTTCAAACCTTATTGCTCAATACACAGCATATTCAAGGCACCTTCACAAGGCCTGAAGTTTATGGAAATGTCCCCTCTCAACCTCCTGGGGTGGGAGTGAGGAGGGATCAGTTTTCCGCTATTGGTGTTTTAAATTTCTTGCCACCTTTTGCAGGTGGGGCATGGAGTGATGGAGTGAGTTCTCGGCCAGAAAAAAATAAAAATCCAAAGCAAAGCCCCAGAGAATATGCAGCTGAAGAATAAGAAAAAGCAAGCCTGAAATGTGTTCACAGCAGCCTGAAGCAATTTAAGAGAGAAGGGGAGGGGGCTTGCCGGAGATCTAGGCATGGAAATTGTTTCCCCTTTTAATGCAGATGGATGAAAATGAGAAAGCTCCTCTCCCAAGAGGAAAACCAACCAAAAGGAAAAGTCTGTTAGCATTCCCAGCAAGACATGTCTGTGTGTATAAACAACTTGGAAAAGACCAAAGCAACCCTGGGTAACGCTGATGTTTCTTCCTCCTCTGCCTTTCAGTTCCTCTGCTTACCAGTCTGTATGCACTACATACAGAAATGCTCTATGCACATCTAAGATGCTACATACATAGGAATGGTTCGATGCAAATGACATGCTCTGTTCTCACCTGGCTTTCTCAAAATTAGGAGCTTCTTTCCTAGTTTGAACTCTAATTTATTGGGCCAGGTCCCTACTGGGGGACCCTGGAATGTTTCCAGTGGTCTGCTATAGCAATGCTTAAGTCAATGCTAACATCAGTATCTGGGATACATTTCCAAGGCCCCTTTACATCAGTGAGTTGAGGCTAGAACATAGAACAATTTTGCAATGGCCAGTTTTCTAGGTCAGTTTTCTAGGACAACTGGAAGAAAATAGGAAATGTGTTCAGAATCCCCTAAAGCAGAATTTTGACCTTTCCAATTCTGAGCAAGGGCTTGTAGGAGATCTGGTGCTCGCTAAGCCTCTTCCAGGAGAGGTGACTTTCAAAGATGCCTTCACTGGGTCAATGAAGAAAAGATGATTCATCTTTACAAAACAAAATCAAAATCCCTCTTTTCTCTCCACAAATGATTTAGGAAATAAGACTGAAGACTTGGAAAGCATCCATCACTAAGACACTAAACCCAGAATGACTGCAGAGCCTGGAGTGGGAATCCCAGTCGGACACGCTGAGAGCCAGACCACCATTGTGGCTGGAAATCTGAGTGGGTGTCAGAGAGGAGATGTGAACTTCTGTAACACGCTGAACTGCTAAAAATTCCTGCGACATTTCCTTCCCCCAATAAACTGTCACGCAGCAAAGCTGTTTCTGACAGGATGGAAGTTCCGTGAAAGCAATATGGAGACCTTCACCCTGCAGGTGCACGTGGGCCCAAGGTGAGCCCCTGAGGATGGTCTCCTGCTACAGTGTATGTGTGACTGAGGTTGGCATAGTCAGAGGCTGAGAAAAAAATAAAAAGGAAAACAAAACCAAGCATGCCTTGCTGTGGAGGGCGGGGCGTGTCTAGCCCAGCCCACTCCATCACCCCTCCAAGTCAAGGTCATAGGATACAATGAGGTAAGAGAAAAGGTAGAAACAAAGGAAAATGCACCTTATAATAATTACCTCATTAAATTCCTGAAGAGGGGGTTGGGAGAGAGCATTGTTCCCAGTCTATTAACCACATTCCAGAGAAATCAGAGAATAGTGGAAGAAAAAAATCACCCTAATCCCATAATTGAAACAAAACCATTGTTTTCATGTCGGCAGTTCTCTGCCCTGACATGATTTGTTATTATTTTCATGAAATTACAGAGTAAGTGGTACAATTTAATAGCCTCTGTTTTAATTTTCATTAATCATTGTCTCAGACTCAGTTCCCTGGTTGCTGAATTCTTCAAAATCATCACCTCCGGCATATGACCCAGTCACCTCCACAGCCAGCTTTCCCGAGACAGCCCTTTACAGTGAGTGTTTATGTTGCTCTCTGCATCCTGTTTCTGCTTTAAGTAAAATTACAACTTCGGGTTGTTTTATTAAGATAAATAGCCCCACCGGGTAGCAGGCAAAGGACTCAGAGAGGAGTGAGAGTATGGCCATTCCGAGGTGCCCTCAGGAACCTGGGGAACAAGAAGCCATCAAGAGTTCACTGTAATGATAGACCAGTAATAGGTGGTTGCTGCGACTCGAGATTTTATACTGGAGGGGTCAGGGTGGCAGTATTCAAGGCACCAATGTAAAGAAGTGATGCTCAAAACTTGGGGTGAGTGCCAGTCCACTTCTATTTTCTCAGCATCATTATCAATAACCCCTCCCAACCTCACTCTCAGAATGGCCAGTGGAATCAGGTGGGAAAAAAATGTATATATATATAAAAATTTGAGATGGACTTGACTCCATGTCGAGGACAGGCTAACAAAAGTTTGAAGGATCCTGATCCCTCAAAGGAGACTGGTCGTGGAGCCCACTATGACGCAGCTACTTCAACGGGCAAGGTCCTGGAAAGTGAGCTGCATGATGTGGTCCCCAGCATGAGTCAGGAGATGCAAGAACACCCCAAGCCATCCCTTGAAGACCAGGCACCCTCAAGATGAAGGCCCAGAGCTCAGCATCTGGGGAACTGGAGGCTCATCAAACTGTTTCCTAAATTTTCAGATGACCCCAGGCTTGCAGAAATGCTTTCAGCCTGTCACCCATGACTGTGAGTGACATCAAGAAAAGTAAAAGGAATGTGGTGATGGTGCACAACTGACAGCGTAGGAATTCATCCTCGCCAGATAAATGCAGCAACCAGCCAGCCCAGGAGCAGAGGGAGCCAGCTCTCCTCATCTCTTTCCTGACTGGCATTTGCTTCCAGGAAACCCCCAGAAAGGCTTTCTGTGCATATCCATGTCTCAAATTAGACCTTGTAACACCCAGACAATCTGGAGCAAGTTTGCTTGTTTGTTTGTTTGTTTGTTGTTTGTTTGTTTGTTTCTTATGCCATGGAGATCAAACCCAGGAGTTTGGAGAGGATTTATTTCAGAAGTTTTCAAGTTAAAAACTTCTGCAATAGCTTATTGTGATGCAGGTGAATTCGCTGAAGCAATTTGAGAGGCTTCCTGTGCTGCACACAGAAAAGCCATCTTTAGGTTGTCAGGGTTACTTAGCTTCTACGGGCCCACTGTCCTCCTTCAGTTCGACTAAAAATGGCCTTTTAGTGTAGGGATCCATGCACTAGCCATCCTAGGAATGAGCAGGAGCCCGGCCTTCTCACCTCCTCCCTGCCTCTGTTTATAACCCACCTCCAGCCACTTCACCCTCAGAGGAGACCCGGTCATTTAGTTCCCAGCAATGGGAATAGGCACTTTAATATCCTCAGAATAAAGGACTCTGTGAATACAAGTGATAGGAAATTCTTGGCTCTGACTGACACTTTGCAAAAACCAGAGTAAACAACAAAAAGCGCCAGTCGTGTGTCTCCACTCATTATTTTTAGACCATACCTCATGGTTCAGAGCATACGTGCAAGATGGGAGAAGTGGTGTTGGCTTGCCAGTCATATTCCATTCTGATCTCCTCAGCCCCGGAAAGTGCTAGATCCTTGATTGTTTTACTAAAAACATCCAGAAAGGATTTTACCGTCAGCTGCTCTTGAACGTTTATAATTTCCTGCATTTGCTGTTGACTGGCATTCCTGACCTTGATAGAAATATCCAGACAAAATGACAAGTCCGTGAGCTGGGACTTTGTCATCTACAGCTTGCAGCACACTGGCAGCGGTCCCTGCGTTTTGTACCCACGGCTACAGGAAGTCAGGCTGCACAGACACAGTGCTGTAGCCGAGCAGTGGTCTGGGGGTCACCCTCGCTCTGAGTCTCTGTGTTCCTATTAAGCACTGAGTGGTGATTGGTGGTCTCATGTAAGAGCTCTGATACAGGCACAAAGATCATTTGAGTGGTTTAAAATGCCACTGGCAAGATCGGGAGCATTCAGGGAATGGCACACACCTTTAATCCCTGCACTAGGGAGGCAGAGGCAGGAAGATCTCTGAGTTTGAGGCCAGCCTGGTCTACAGAGTGAGTTCCAGCACAGCCAGGGCTAAAAAAAAAAAAAAATCCAAACCATGGTTTGAGAAACCAAACCATGAATGAGTGAATGAATGAATGACTTGCCACTGAGTTACATAGTCTTTGTACTGCCAAGACCCAGGCCTAAAATCCGGCACTTTCAGTGCCAAAGGTTCAGAGCATAGGAGCTGGATGTTGTGATCTATGACACCCTCTGCAGCAGCGCCAGCCGTCCCTGATACTCTTCAGTGTCTCACAATGACACTGACACAGTGTACAATGAGTGACGCCGCACTGCATTATCCTCTCAGAAAAGCAAATGCCTTCCTAAGGGGGACGGTCCTCACAGCTGGCCCCTGGACTGCTGACATCCTCTCCTAGGAGCGGGTATGGAAGGTCATTGGAACCCCACCTGAGTGTCTAGCCACTCCACTAAGCCATGTGTATGCAATCCTGCTCTATCTGCATGGAGCTTAGGGATAGGGCTAGAGTGTATAGATTCAGGAAGACTAGGGGACAGAGGCTCCATCTAATGGCTCCAAGGAAGCCATCATCTCTGGCTGAAGACTTCCCAGGTGTCTGTTTTGGAGTCACCCGAGTTTCCATCAGTAATTCCTTACCAGTGTATGTCAAGATGCATATAAAAAAAACTTACAGGTTCTCCGGGGTGACAAGTGGTGGAATTGTGTTTGTTTTGTCATTGGAACCTTGGAAGGGAGAGAATTCTCTCAATGATGTTGCTCTTGAGAGAAGGACAAGTTATCTCAGGACCCTCAGCATCCAGTCAGGAACCCTCTCTCCTAGTTCAGAGGTCACCATTATCCTTAAGGGTATGTGTTTCAAGAGCCCCGGTGCACACCTGGAGCCCACAAATCCATGTCTATAGTTTCTGCTTATGCCTGCAACAAAGCTCACTTATAAATTAGGCACAGGAAGAAGTTGACAACAAAAACCAATGATAAAACACAACACATAGCAATATATTGTAACAAAAATGATGTGAACATGGTCTCTGTGTCTCTCTCAAAATAGCTATCTCACTGAAGAGCTTAGCAATGCCAGCACTTAGTTTGTCTCTTGACTCGCTAAGAGATGACGTTTAACCTTTACAGATGGCCCCAAACAATACTAGCCTGAGGAAAACTAAGAAGCATAAGCTATGGCTTCTAAGTACATATGGCTTTCTCACCATGTAAAGCTGGAAATTGTGTATCATGTTGCCCTAAACCAGGGATTTTCTGCACTTACAACAGGAGGAGCAAAGCTTAGCGCTGACATAGAAACCATCCTCACAGCAGACCCTGTGACCACACATGCTGTGTGCAACCCTGACCATGTATGTTGTATGCAACCCTATCCATACATGCCTTGTGCAACCCTGACCCTACATGCTGTGTGCAACCCTGACCCTACATGCTGTGTGCAACCCTGACCACACATGCCTTGTGCAACCCTGACCCTACATGCTGTGTGCAACCCTGACCATACATGCTGTGTGCAACCCTGACCACACATGCCTTGTGCAACCCTGACCCTACATGCTGTGTGCAACCCTGACCATACATGCTGTGTGCAACCCTGACCACACATGCCTTGTGCAACCCTGACCCTACATGCTGTGTGCAATCCTGACCTACATGCTGTGTGCAACCCTGATCATGTATACCGTGCATTGGGTTCATGGTGGACTCCATTGCCATCACTTGGCAATAACAAACTGTCAATTAAGGCAAGTGGAGAACCCACTTCTGATTCTTTCCCTCTTGCCAACCCTGATGCCTTAGATACTAATCTTATAAGTTAACAATGGCTGGCACACTAAGAGAAAAGTCTGGTTATGTTCTTGTTCTCCATTCACTGTGGAGGCTGCAGTGGAGGAGGCAGAACAGGAGCAAACGCCCACACTTAGTACACCACCTGTAGTTTGACAAATTACTGAAACAAAACACAGGATTGTTCCCATCTCCATTAAAGACAGACATAAACACCCTCATTCAAGTGTCTACAACTTCTGCTAAACTTCATGATGCATGTGGCATAGACAACCTTGAAAGGCCACACCATAGTATTTCTAACAACTACTTGTGTAATTATTCTGAGGCAAGAGGAGCATGCGATGTGACCTCTGACCAGAACACCAGAAGAACATGGGATATGATGTGTGACCAGGCCACGGAGCAGGGACCAGAGCCTGCGGTTCTAGGCCCTGCATTGAAAGAGAAGCAGTCAAATCACAATTCCCTTGGACAGTATCATCTTTTATTATGAAGTCTCCCTTATAATAGCTGAATCTCTTGGTGGCTGTAACAGCTAAGAAGGTCCACAGAGGGGCTCATTTTCATTAATGTGGTGGGAAAGACAATTTCAGAGCTTGTTTTATTTAACATATCAAATCATTCTGTGACTCTGAAGTTTTTCTCCAGCTATTGAGAATTTTTAAAGGATGGTTTCTATGTCTTTGCTTTTCCTTTCCAACGTGGTAAACAACATCTCAGAACGTGGGTATTTAGCAAGTTTGTTCAGCATTCATTTCAAAGAATCAAAGTGAAATGATCATTTCTAAGAACCCAGGCCGGTCAATACAAGAATATCAGGAACTCCAAATGTCTACTTTATCAAAAGCTTAAAGGTGGAAATGTCCTGGCTGGGATTGTAGCTCCACTAGTGACAAACATGCTCTGTGTTCCGTATGATGTGCAGACGTCAGAGTTTGGGGGAATTATTTCAGAAATTACAAAACAAGTTCCAGAACCACTACAACCCAGCGCCACTCCCAAGAGAAGTGCCCATAAAATACTAGAAAAGTGCATTGAAATATTCTTTGATCCCTTGTAAGTAAAGTTTGGTGCAAACTTGTCCATATTCTTTTTGGTCATCTATTCTAGGTGCAAGAGGGCTCTGGCTTCCTTTTATTCTGTGGGTCCATCGACCCTGACTCTAGAATATCAGATATCGGATGTGATGCCATTGGTACAGAGTTTCAAAAAGTGACTCTTTTTAACATAAATGCAGAATCTGAAAATTCTCTTTCCGAATAACTGGGCTTTCTTCTCCTCCTGCCAGCAACCATCCCAAGCTGAGAGGGTTCTGTGCTGAGATCTGGGATGACATAGCACTCACTCAACCAGTTTAATTAACCGCCACCAGCTTATCTAATTATCTCTGTTTCATAACAACTTTTAAATGACAGTAAATTTTGACCAAAATATACTTCCCTTATCTCTAAAGGCCACTTTCTCTTAAAAACAAAACATAAACTACTAGCTGATTTTAAAAGCACAAAGGCATTTCTGTGTCAGGCCTTTTGGATAATTTAATGAAATTCAGCACATGGGAAGAGCTGGCCACCACACGTGACAAGCAGATTAGTATGCGGTTCTCATAGTACTGACACGTGGTGCACGGGAGTCTGTCAACTGCTGTGTGGCTTTGCCATTTGCATGAAGTGGGCTTCAGGAAAGCAAACATTTAACTCTTTCTCTCTCCCCACCCCCACGGCTATCAGTGGCTAAATGTAGCTGTGATGGATGTACAGAATCATGCCGTATCACCAATGGACGAGGGGCTCTAAACCCATAAAGTCTAAACTCCTTCCTAGACTGGAGCCTTCCCACCACCCTCTGCCTGAACATTCCTGAGCTGGGGTACTGGGGCGACCGACTCTGGTCCAAGCAACCCACGAGCAGCAGCATCTGGGCAGCCATACAGTGACTGCGGGTTCTGCTCAGAGCCAGGTCCGTTCCTGTGGGTTTCAGGATCTGGTCCTGTGTCACACAGCCTTCAAGTGGAATTATGTGTCACAGATACTGAGCGCCATCTTGCTACATGGTGGAAATGTGGAAACATGAGGTATGCATCCCCTGTGGCTCTGCCATGAGCTCCCATTTGATCTGAGTCTAGTCAGATTATACACAGATCTATCTAAATGAATGAATGTATCCTTATCTGCCCATCGACCAGGTCAAAACAATGATGTCCAACCCTTCAATTGACTTCTGTGTTCTCCCTGTTCCCAACCTTGCCCTGTGTCCTCCTATATAAGTCATCCTTCCTAAACAAAAGCACAGTTCTACAACCACCTGTTTGACACTATGCAAGGAGCAAATAAATCCAGACTTTCTAAAGCTGCCACAGAACCCTCTCACACGGACGCCTCCTCTCTCTCACTTTCCATCTGATGGTTCTGATTTAAAAGGATCCCTGCCCTCTTTAGAATCATCAGATAGCCATGTCTGGTTTCTGCTCAGAGACTCTTGTCCTGTTCGATATTCTTTGCTTAGATGTCCGCATGGAGAACTTGTTCCTGCCAGTCAGTTCTCATCTAACTTGTTAGCACAGAGGCATGGTCAGCCTGGAAGCCCCGGATCTGTTTTCTGCTTCACCATCTTTATATTCTGCATTGCACATAATACAGATCTCTCTGATGTCATATCTTCTCTTTATTTATCGTTACATACTCCTTCTGAGTCTGAACCATGTCTGAGTAAAGCAGGCACAATATTCACCTGCTGAGTCTTGGTGCTCTGCATCACTTGGCTTCGCCCCTCAGGTCATCTCATCTCCAGGTAAAATGCAGCTAGTCCTCCACGGGGCTTCAAGAATCCACTCTCTTCTAAGCTTCTTTTCTCAAAGATCAGATTTGAACTCCACTCTGCACCTGCCATGGAACTTGGTGATTTGTCTCCAAGGCAAGCCTTGAACCTGAGAAAGAAGCCAGGATTAGCAAAAGAAGCCCAGGACACTAAAAGTAGCTTCGATAGGCTTTGCCTTTGCCTTTCATGCTTTATTCCAGTCATCCTCAGAGGAAGACTTAAGATAAGAGTGACCCTTATATACTACAGATGCTGGTGAAGATGGGGAAGGGTGGTACTTATATACTACAGGTGCTGGTGAAGATGGGGAAGGGTGGTACTTATATACTACAGGTGCTGGTGAAGATGGGGAAGGGTGACCCTTACATACTACAGATGCTGGTGAAGATGAGGAAGGGTGGTACTTATATCCTGCCGATACGAAGGTGAATTGAAGACACCACTTTGGAAATCAGTATGGAAATTGTATCAAGAAACTAAAACTAGAACTACTCCATGATCTGGCTACACCACTTCTAAGTATGCACAGAGAGGTCTCTTAAATCAGCATACCACAGCAATGTTTACACATCCATATTTAACCGCCGTACTACTCACATTAGCAATATATAGAACCAGCAGATTCCAGTTAAAGCCGTGGACCGAGAAAATGTGGTACATGTAAGCAATGAACTTTTATTCAGTCATAAAGCAGAATGAAAACACACCATACTTTGGAAAATGAATAGAACAGAGACTATGTTAAGCCAAGATGAGCCAGACACAGAAGGACAAATGCCATATTTTCTTTCATATAAAAAAATCTAAATTCAAATTTACACAGTCACACAGAGAGAGACACACACATACACACAGACATGCACACAGAAACAGTGAGAGAGGAGGAGGAAATATACAGAGAATGGTGGGAAAAAATAGAAAGCAATGAAATACATATGTCATGAAGCCAGAAATAAGGACAATTTGGGGGAATGAATAAGATGATGCAGATCTTAAAGAAGGCTGGGGGAGGGGATAGGAACCCAGAGTAACTGCAACTCTGAATGCGTGTGCATGAGCACATGCACACATGCACCAATTGCATAATAAACCCATTACTTTGTATGCTAAGTTTAAAAAAATTAGAGACTGGAAAAGACAAAAGAGTACAGGCTCAAATCCAAGTACTCATGTCTGGTGTCAGGAAGCCCAGTGTGATGGGCCCACTCTCGTATTCTCTTCAGGACAAAGATGGAGGAAGCCTAGGGTGCGGAGTTCACTGCAGTGGTCTACCTTTCGTTGCTGTGAAAAAGAATATCAGGAAAAGTCACCTTAAGGTCTGAAAGGTTTATTTAGGCTCCTGGTCTCAGCATCAGCAGTCCATGATCCCACTGTTATTAGTCCTGTGGTGACATAGAACATCGTGGCAGAAGTGCACATGGAAAAAAGCTGCTCACCCAAGCCATCCAGGGAGCAGAGAACAAAAACAAAGAAGTGTCTAGAGACAAAGACAAAGCCTTCCAAGGTCCCATCTCCAGTGACCCACTTCCTCAAATCGGCTGCGCTTCCTAAGAGCCCGTTCAGCTATGAGCTCATCACCAGATTTGCCCATTGATGTAGATAGCATCCTTCTTATCCAATCACCTCTCAGGGATACCACTGCCTGGAGATCAAGCCATTAACAGCTAAATTTCAACACTGCTAGCAAAGCCACCTGTCCTAGGAAGCTTTTTGTAAGCCTCTGGCCTGCATCCACCACTTGCTTCTTCTCATCTTTCAAGTCAGGAGGTGAGCTAATTTCTTGGCTGAATCAACTCAGCAGAGAGCCAAAATGGTTTGATAGCCATCTAATTTGAAACCAATGTAATAAGCCAATCCAGAAAATTTGGTCCACAATGGAATTCATGACTTGAAATTTGTTTCCACTGTCTCAGAAACCAGGTGTGCAGAACACTTCATGCTGGTGGAGTCTTCTGTATAATAATAGAGTGGACCCTTAAAACCTTAGAATCTGACATACAATCAGACTCGTAGGATATATAAGAGCCCAGCCCCTCGATCCTAGCCATGACTTTGTACCTGATTCCAACACGGTTAGTTCTTTTTGCATACCTCCAACTCTGTGACTAGACTATGTTTACCCTCATCCCCTCTGGGATGTCACAATCAGGATTAAATTACAATCAACTCCACTGTCACCTCTTCCTCGATGAGGTCTTTTGACAACCATGTCTAAAGTAGTCCTCATTCTATCCTCTGTCACTGTATTGTTTCCTCTGGGTCCCTGTCCCAACCTATGGTGACTCACCTGCTTCTTGTTGACACCTTCTGCTCCCCCTCAGCACTTTCACTGCCAAGTTCCAGGGACCCAGTAGCACGTCCCAGCAACCAAGCAGATTCTCAGCCTGGGTGACTTAGAGCTAGTTCCTCCCTCCAGATGAAGTATCTGTGGCCTAGGGAGGGTAGTCCCTCACTAATCCCACCATTCAGCACTCCAGTCCTTAAGCCTCCAGCAGAGCCCAGGGCTGATCTCCTGCAGCTATGCTCTGACTCTAAGGTTTAGCTCTTTGACAGTTAGTTCTCCAAATAGAAGAGACATAGACATTCTCTGGAATGCGGCTTTAAAGCCCTATCCACTTAAGTTGAAAAGCAAGTGCCCCTGCCAGCTGGCTGATAAGAAACAAGGCTAACCACTGGCAAGAATTTTTCAAATGTAACACTGCTGATGTTTACACTAAAGAGGAGTGATGCTTAAATCATCACTGTAAGCTCACTACATGAGACAATTGAAACAGAACACCAAAATGAAAGGTCCTGCCCTTGTGTTCTTTACCTGGTGGAGAACATGAATATTTGGGCAATGCTTGTCTTTAAAGGATAAAGGAGTGATAATCATGAAAATAACCTTATATTTGTGTCAAATACTACTTCATAAAATTCCAATTGCATTTTAACTTGTTTACCAGCATGAAGCCTGTCATTGGTCCTCATGTAATAGTCTCCAGTAATAACACTTATGGGATTTAAAGAAATGAAAACTGTATGGAAATAAATGTAAATTCTACGTCATAAAAGAGAAATGTTCTTTATTGGAGGCTTATGAGGAATATCCTCAGTGATGTCATTATGATATTGGCTGCTTTAATAAAGATAACATGGCACCACTAATATTTCACCATTCTATGTATTTGTGTTTGCACATAAGTGCTAGAGCAGAAGTCAGAGGACAACTCAAAGGAGTCAGTCCTCTCTCTCTCTCTACCACACGGGTTCTAGGTGTCAAGCCCAGGTCATTAGACTTGGTTGGTATCAAGCACCCTTCGCCCACTAAGCCATCTTGCCAGTCAGTATCACCAATTTTTTAAAATCCTGGTAGTAACCTGGGACATAAAATAAATAACAACCTAGTGCCTTGGTAAGACTCTCTCTACACCTTAACATCCCACATGAGGACAGAACCAAAGAGTAGGTACTTCTCTATCTCAGAGGCTCTGAGCATTGGAAGAGAGCTGAGACCAGGGATAGCCTTTGCTACTGTTCCCGTACTCTAACCACTGTCCCAAAGAAATAACCTGTGAGAACAGGTCTCAGTAAAGAGCTGGTGTGGCAGAGACATGGAGAATTCCCCAATCACTGCACCACATAGCACTGAGCAGCTACAACACCACCATCAATGAGTCTAAGGAAGGGTCATACCCCATTCTTGCCTCCTCCTGGCCTCTCTCTTATGGAAACCATGATGATCCCACAGGGCCCATAAGTGAAAAGTCAGAGCCACAGGAGCAGCACATCAACTTTGAAGAGCACAGACTTTGGTGTCCACATTGCCCTGTGGCACAGTCCTCTTAGAGTGACCATGGATTCCCTCCTCTGGCTCTTAGTCAACTCAGTTCAGCTCTGAACTCCAAGGCCAGTACACAAAGGAAGTCTACTTGAGTCTGAAGGGTGTGGCCTTTGGGAAGTCAGCAGGTCAACGAGCCTCCAGGGTCCACTATGCCATTGGCAGGGCCCATGCCGTACTGGCCAAGGCACCGCCCTATGTGGTTTTGGAGCACGTCTGCCTCACATAGAAAACATCGCTTCCTTTGCTCTCGGATTTTCCCTCCAGCCTCAGCCCCTGAGAATGAATGTACAACAACAGGTGGAGACCGAATGCTGCTCATGAGAACAACAGCTCTCCACAAGTGCTGAGGGCCATCAACACACTTTAAACCCAAGGGGGTTACCCTCAGACACTTGGGCCTGCCACCCTGGGTAAGAGAGCTATAAACACAAAACAAGTCATGCTGAAGCTGCTTTACGACCCACAACCTCTCTTGGGCCTTGGGTACATCTTTCGGAAGTTTGTCATTCATCGAGGTTGGCCTCCTCTGTCTGCCGCTGTCTGTGTCTTAAGATATCTGCATGCTGCATAAATGTGAGAAGAAAAAAAAAACCCTAACTTGTAGGAAACACCTTCTCTCTATCATAATGAAACCTTCCTCAAAATAACTACAGGTGGGGCACAGTTACCCCTCTAAGTATTTTTGGTTCTGTCTCAAAGTGGAGGATCAATAATGAAGTCATCCCAAGCAGCACCTCTGAATAAAGGTGGCACCTAAACCAGAGCACTTGCGTAGCATTCAGGAAGCCTGGAGTTCAACTCCCTGGCACTATACAAAAACAAAAAAAACAAACACAAACAAACAAACAAAAAAAGACAGAACAAATCAACATAAAAATCAGACTATCTACAGGCATTAGGTGCTCTCCTGAGCCCAATCCCTGCCCATATGTCATAAAGACCTAGAGAGCTACAATAGAATTGAAGCCAGCGTTCTCCCCAGGCCAGTGGAAGTAAAATGGTGGAAGATCGGTTTTGAAATCTTCACATGATCTATACAGACAGCTTGATTTGACACTCTGAATCAGGCCCCAAAGAGATGCTGGAGCTGACATTGGGCTGTTCCCAGAGTCTGCTTGCCATTCATTGTGCACAAGTGATCAACCTGCTCCACAGACATATGGGCAACCAATACCTGGTCATGCCTTGATATATCCATGTCACCTAGAAGATCAGAAAGGCCACAGAGCCCTAGGCTCTTCCATATCAGCCAGGCCCTGATGGGGGGGGGGGGCGGTATAACATTTCTGTAGTTATTCTGATGCCCCTAGAGTTTGACAGCCAATGGCCCACTCCATAAAAAGCCTAAGGTGACTAAATAGGCAGAAGGAACTACTCAGTGAATTCAATGAGTTGAAAGAAGACATGAAAACTAGCTCAATGAACTTAAAGAGGCTAAAAATTAATGCCTGTGTGGTGGTCAAGAAAACACAAATATATGACTGAACTAAATGAGGAAGACAATTCACGATCTGAAAACTGAATTCAGTAAAGAGATAGAAATATTGAAGAGCACTTGAGATGAAATGAAGATGCAACAAAAACAAAAAACAAAACAAAAAAACCAAAACAAAAAAACAAAAAAGCCTCAATTACCCAATTAGAAAACTCAAGAGGCTCAAGTAAAACAGACAAGTAGAAGAACAAGACCACTCAAAGAATGTTAAAAAAAAAAAAAATTACTGAGAGAGACATGCAAGAACAGTGGGACATCATGACAAGATCAAATCTTTGAACTAAAGGCATAGGTAAAGGAGAAGAATCCCAGATCAATGTCATAGACCAGATCTTGAACATGGTCATAGAAGAAAACTCCCCTAAATTAAGGAAAGACATATCCATATGAATACATGAAGCACAGAACTCCAAATAGACATGTCTAGAAAAGAAACTCCCTATGGCATATTATAGTGAAAACATTAAATATACAGAACAAAGAAGGGACACAGAAAGCAAAAAAAACAAAAACAAAAATTAAATTCCACACATAAAGGAAAACTCATCATAATAACAACTATTTCTCAATGGAATCTTTAAAGTCTGGAAGAGTTCACAGCAATGCACCCCAAGTTTGAAAAGCCAGAGATTGAAACCTAGAGAGCTTAACTCAGCAAAACTGACATAATTGAAGGATACAGAAAATTTTTCCATGATATAAATAAGCTAAAAAAATTCATGTCCATCAAACCAGCCCTAGAGAGAATACTAGAAACAATGTTCTGGGCTGAAGAAAGGAAGAGAAGAGACTACAGAAACCAAGCAAATGAAGCAACAGTTATGGAAACACAAAATAGAAATAATAACATAAACAGAAAAAATGATAATGACCAACACACATCTTTCAATAGCTTTATATACTAATGGCCTCAATTTCACAATCAAAGCTAATAGATTAGTTCAATGGCTTAAGAAACAAAATCTTTTATCTCTGTTGTCTACAAGAAACTCACAACACTTTCAACAATAGGAGCTACCTATTCTAAAAGAATAGAAAAACCTATTCTAAGCAAATGATATCAAGAAGCAATCAGGTGTCACTATCCTAATATTGACAAAATAGACTTCAAACTAAAACTAATCAAAATAGAGAAAGACAGTTCATTCTAACCAGGGAACAATTAACCAAAAAGACATTACAATCCCATACATATACACTAAACTCTGGCACATCCAATTTCATAAAAGCAAACTATTGAACTTAAAGACAAAGATTAAATCAAAGTCTGTAATAGTAGATAATTTTAATACCAGACTTTCCCCAAAAGACAGGTCATCTAGAAAGAAAAACAACAGAGAAACTCAGAATTAATGGCATCTTACAGCAAATGAACCTAATAGATATCTACAGAATTCTTCATACAAACAACAATGAACATTCCACTTAGCAACCCATGGAAGCTTCTATAAAATAGACCACATCTTTAAACACAAAATAAATCTTAGTAATTTCAGAAAAAAATGAAATAATTCCATGTATCCTATCTGACCACAATATAATAAAGCATACAATCAATAGCAAGGGAATCTGTGTTAATCACACAAACTCATGGAGATTAAATAACAAACTACTGAATGATGAATGAGTCAATGAAGAAACCGAGAAAAATCAAAACTAAATATAAAAGTCCTGGCACTAAATGAAAATGAAAACACAGCCCAACAAACCCTCTGGGACACATAGAACATTTCCCAAGAGGGAAATTCATAGACCAAAGCCACTATACTAAAAAAAGAAAAAAAGCACAAATAAATGATTTAATGGTACAATTCAAACGTTTGGAAAAAACAAGAACAAGTCAGCCCAAATCCAGCAGACAGCAAAAAAACAATAAAAATAAGAGAAGAAAAATGAGTTAGAAGGAAAGAAAACAACACGAAGAACCAATAAAGCTAAAGCTGGCCCCTTAAGAAGATAAAAATGAACAAACAAACTCTTGGCTTAATTAAGCAAAAGAAAGCGACCACACCAATTAGCAGAATCAGAGATGAACAGGAAAATGTTACTTTACAACAGACATCAAAGAAATTACAATTAACATATAAGAATATTTCAAAAACCATTAAGCTTTTGAAGTTAGAAACTTTAAGCTAGAAAGAGATGGACAAATGTCTAGATGCATCCAAACTACCAAGATGAAGAGCTATAGGCAATTAATGACTTGTGACTTGTGACAGAGGGAGACCTAGTCTTCTCCAGGAACAAGTTCCCCAAAGTCACAAGCCCTAAACACAGAGACATGAGCAACACTGCACCACCTCACTAGGTTAAATCTCTCTCTCTCTCTCTCTCTCTCTCTCTCTCTCTCTCTCTCTCTCTCTCTCCCTCTCTCTCTCTCTGTGTGTGTGTGTGTGTGTTTGTGTGCCACATGCGCATACATGGGTGTGCACATGCACATGTGTGTTTAAAGAATAAGAGGCATGAATTTGAGGAGTGAAGATAACAAGATAACATAGGTGCCTTTGGAAGAAGAGAAAGTGGGAATTGATGTAAATTCTCATTTATAAAATTCTGAAAATATGAATAAAAAGTCACTAGTTCCTCCTGTGTCTAGGCCAACAGAAATTCATTCTGGAATAGTATCCAGGAAGAACTTCGAATCCACAATCCCTATTTGTGGACCTGAGGCAGTCTTCACTCTTTTCAGGAATGAGGACCTTACTTCATCAGAGTCTGAAATTTACGCTGGAGGCTAAGACTGTCTTCTAAGACAGAGGTCTCATATGAGATGGCCTAACCCCATGCTTGACTGTTGAGGTTTGGTCTTGCTGTCTATTGTCTATGTGCGGGTCCCCAAGACCTGGTTGTCCCAGAGACAGAGGATCTGCATGTAGAACCAAGTGACACTCTGTGACCTTGCTCCCAAGTTATTTCTGATTGGTAAATAAAGATGCCGGCAGCCAATAGCTGGGCAGAAGAGACATAGGTGGGGTTTAGAATTCCCAGGCTTGGGAGTTGGAGAAGAAGGTGGAGGAAGAAGAGAAGCTGCTATGGGTTAGGTGAGTCATGAAAACTTGGCCCTGAGGGCTGGCCAATTGGAGTTAAGAGCAGCCCACATGAAACATAGTAAGTAATAACTCAGGGTTATCGATAGGAAAGTAGATTCTAATAGCATAGAGGGTAGATATCTGCTCAGCTCTTGTGCTGTTTAAGGCTAATAGTAAAAATAAAGATTGTGTGTGTCTTTTATCCAGGAACCAAATGGTCAAAGGCAGGGTAGAAACCCCAGATTAGGATTAAAAATTTCTACAACACTTGATCCTACCCTGTGGGTTCCTCCCCATTAGGGCTATCATGCAGATTGGGGGTTCTACAAGGAGGAGAGCACATGGATGCCTAGGAGATCAAGCTCATTCCAAGCTCATTCCAAAGTCTGCTAAGAGCCCTGAGACTGACAATATCCAGGGAGAGACAAAGGAAGAGCTGATGAAGGCCAGGTGTCAGACCAGCTATCAACCCAAGTTCTCCTCTTCTGTAGTGTCTCTGAAAGGAAAGACCCAAAACAGGGTGGCTGTGCTGTGCTAGCAAATTGCCCTCCCACTCAGCCTTCCAGACACCCAGCTGGACAGTCTTTCCTAGTGCCTGAGGCAATGCTTCCCTCTCACCCGAACCCCAGGAAAGTCCATCATAGGTATACACATTGACTATGCCCACGGGTGCTATAAGAAGTAGATGGGGACCCCAAATCTCAATTCTCTGAGAATAACTTCCCCTCATCTAAAGGCTTCAGTATAACCCTGGTTCAGCACTTGAAATGTGATCTGGTTGTAGGGAACCTGGGGGCCTATGAAATCTTCCTCCTTCAAAATAGTTTCCTAATTTATAGAGTTGACATCTACTCAAGAGAAAAGAGTTGGATTTATTGCTGGTAAAATAATAAGTATGTAACATGATACCTCTCTAAACCTCACTATGTATTTTTATAGGCCGATCAGTAATTGTCTCCAGCAATGTAGCTCTGACAGGTCAGAAGAGGACTCCTTGGCTGCCTGTGGGAGGGGAGAGTCCAAGGCCAGCCAAGCTGCAGGAAGACTGCAGGACAGGGCAGCACCAGGAAGAAGACAAGAGCACAAGGCTCAAGAACAAGAGAATCAGGAAGCCATGGAGACAGACAGAGGTGGTGGGCAGGGCAGAAGGGAGCCAGGAGCTCGTTCACAACAAACCCAGGAACCCTATTCTTACTCCATCCAGGCAGTGACTATCCCTTTAAGGCTTCCTCCTGGTAAATCTGGCACAATGAGGATCCCAAGGGTGACTCACTCTGTCCCCAGCCTGGCCACTTCCCCTTATGAGCTTTACTCAGAACCTCCCCCTTCTCACCGCCACCAAAAAAGGTAACCAAATTAGGAATGCTCATGGATATAAAGGCACCAGTTCTGCTGGCCTGTCACCTCCATCCTTCACATTTTTTGCTTGGTTTATGCTGAGAATCTTCATAAAATTCCTCAGCAAAGATGTATTCATCAAGCCCCAGTGGCTTCTACAGAAGGAAACCCAGACACTTCTGTGTCATGGTAGACTGAGCTAGAGAAGTCCCTGAAGCATAAGGAAGGCTGCCGTCGGCCTTGTCATTATCCAAGTTGGCGTAAGTTGACAGCTCAGCTGCAGAAGGGCACCAAAGAAGAGACATGTACTATGTGACACTCATCTCCAATGTTCTTCTTAGATGCAGAGAAGGATTGTCAAAGGAGCTCACCCCCAGGCCGGGGACTGGAGGACAAGTCTAAGTTAATGGTCTAAAAGGGAGCAGATATTCGTGGAAGCTTCCAGAAGGCACTGAGTTTCAGAATCTGAGAATAGAGTTGTAGAAGGATTTTTTGGGGGGGGGGGTCTTTATTATTTTTGTTCTTTTGGTCAACTAATAAATATTATAAATCTGAATGAGTACAGCATGATATTTGGCTCCATGAATGCACTGTGTAATGATAGCCACCACCTTAAAAACTATCATTTCCATTTCTATTGGCGTTTATTTGTTATATATAATGGTGTGTTTCATAGACAACATATTGCAAGTGTATCATGTTCCTTGACTATATTCATCATCCTTTCCATTTGTTGACCCCTCCTACCTCTCCCAATAGTTTCCTCCTTCTTCTTCTCTACTTACATACCATATGTGTATGTGTTAGTGTATGAGAAGGTGTAAGAGTGTGTGTGAGTCTGTAAGTATGTGTAAGTATGTGTGTAAGTGTATGTGTGTAAGTATGTGTGAGTGTGTGGGTATGTGTGAGTGTGTATATGAGTATGTGTAGGTGTCTGTGAGTGTATGTGAGTAAGTATAAATGTGAGTGTGTGAGAGTGTGTCTATTTGAGTGTGGGTGTGTAGGTGTGTGTGAGTGTGTGTGTGTGAGTGTGTCTGTTTCAGTGTGTGGATGTGGGGGTGTGTAGATGTGTTAGTGTGTAAGTATATATAAATGTGTATGTGTGTGAGTGTGAGTGTGTGGTTTAATGAACCTATATAACATTAAGGATCCACAAATAAGAAAAAGGGTGCTATTTATTTCTCCAAGTGTGACTTGCTTTCCTTAATATGATTATCCCCAGTTGCATCCATTTCCTACCATTTGACATAACTACCTCCCTTTTAGAGCTAAAAAAAATCTCCATGGTATATACACCACATTTTCCTTATGTATTCATCTATTGATGGACACTATTTCAAATGTTTATTAGTCAGTTTTACTTTGTCTTTTGATAATTATCTGTTCATTTCATTAGCCTCCTTGTTCAATGTGTTGTTTGGTTTTGAAGTTGAGTCGCTCAGTATTTGGTTTAGGGGGTTCTTTATGTAACCTGGTATCATTTGTATGTCAGGTATATATTAGCAAATATTACTCATTTCACTCAGTTGATTTTCCCTTTGTTGTGCAGAAGCTTTGGATTTCATGTAATCCTGCTTGTGAATATTTGCTGTTATTTTCTGAGCTATGTGTGATATTTTCAAAATGTCCTCACCTATGCCTGTATAGTTAAGTGCTTTCTCTGTTTTCCTCTAGAAGTTTAAACAAGACTCTTATTAATGTCTTTAAAAAAACTTTGGCCCATTTGGATTGATTTTGATTTTTTTATTGATTGTTTGTATATACACAATCATGAACACACATGTACTCATGCATGCATGCACATGAATGGGGAAGGGGGGTCAGTGCACAAATGCCATGTCAAATATGTGGAGGTCACAGGACACCTCTCAAGACAAGATTTCTCTCTTGTTCCCTGTGGGATCCAGAGACCAAATTCAGGTCATTAGGCTTGTGTCCAGTTGCATTCAAACACCTCTACTCGCTGGGCAATCTCACTAGCCCTTGGATTGATTTTATTCCTACTCATGAGAATTTCAAGATTTCCCAATATTATTTTTGAGGAGTTTGTCTTTTTCCAGTGTTTGTTTTTGACATGTTTGCAAATATTAAGTGGCTGCACTCTGAGGGTTTCACTCTGGATCCTTTATTGATCTCTGTGTCTATATTGTGCCATACCATGCTGTTTTTGTTATTATGGCTTTGTGGTATAACTTGAAACCAAGTTTTGTAATACTTTCACATTGTTCAGTACCCTGAGGTTTTTAATGGTTCCATGAGAATTTTATTACTGTTTGTTCTAGTTCTGTGAAAAAATAACATCAGATCATGGGGGGGATGTATTGAATCTGTAGATTAATTATATGTCTGTTTCCACTGCACTATTTTTCCAACCCATGAAAGTGAGCAGTCTTTCACCTTCTACTGTCTCTTTTCTGTCTCTTTTATCTATTTAAATTTCATCTATTTTAAATTTTTTACCGTATAGGTTTTCCACTTCTGTTGTTGAGTTTTTTTCCTGTGTATTTTATGGTTTTTAAAGCTATGAAAAATAAGTACTGACATGTAATCTGCAAATAAAAGTACTGTGGTCTCTTCCTTTATTATTTGTGTCTATTTTTTCTCTTGTCTTATATCAATGAGACTATATTGAATAAGAGCAGATAAAAATGGAAACCCTTGTCTAAATACCAGTTTAAGTGGAAATGCTTTGAGTTTTTCTTCATTTGGTATGGTGTTAACTGTAAATGTATCATATATGGCCTTTACTGAGTTGAAATATGATCCTTCTATTCTACTGTCTCTCGTGCTTTTATCACCAAGATATATTGGACTTTGTCAAAGGCTTTTTCTGCATTTTTGAGATGATCATATGACTCTACTAACTTGATGTACTACTTTCATTGATTTGTAGATGCTAAATCATTTTTGCTCCCTGGAATGAAGACCAGGTGATGACCAAAGGTTCTTTGATGAGTGGCTGAATTTGATGTGTTTTGTTGAGTATATATGAATCTGTATTCATCACTGAGACCAACCCATAATTTTCTGTTGTGTCTTGCCTTTATCTGGCCTTATCAGTGTAATTGATATTGGTTTCATAAAATGAATCTGGTAGTGGTTTTCCCCTTCTATGTGATGGGATATTTGAAGAATATTAGTATAATTAAGAATATTCTAAAGATCTGGCATAGTTCCACAGTGAATCCATCTAGGGTGGGCGCTTTGTGATGCAGAGGCTTCACTACTGTTTGAGTCTCATCAATTATATATCTATTTAAGTTGTTTATATGCTCCCAGTTTAACTTTGGTCAGCATCTGTGTATCTAGTAATCTATCCATTTCTAGTAAGTTTCTCAGCTTGTTGGAATATATGTTTTCAATGTATGCCTGAATAATCCTTTGAATTTCATTGATATGTATTGTAAAATATCTCCTTTTTATCTCTAATTGTATTAATTTCTGTCTTTATTTTGCTTAGTTTAGTTTAATTTCTCAATCTTCCTTATCTTTTCAAGCAATCCAGCTTGTCATTATTTTATTTGTTATTTTTGTTTGAATTTAATTAATTTCTTTGTTGACTTTATTATTTCTTTCCATCAACTGGCTTGGGGTTTGACTTGTTTATGTTTTTCTAAGACTTGAAGCATATTATTAGGTTATTTATTTAAGATTTCTTTAATTTTTTACTGTAGGCACTTAGAGCTAGAACCCCGCTCTTAAACTGCATACCAGAGGTTCTGGTTTGCTGTATATTAACTTTTTAAGATCCAGATATTTTAAAACATCCTTATTCTATTTCAGAGAAATTTAATGGCTGCTAAGAAAAATATGTATCCTACTGTGGTGGGCGGAATATTCCACAGATATATGTTAACTTGATTTGATCCATAACATCATCTAATTCTGATGTTTCTTTGTGATTTTTTTTTTATGGGAGGCCTATGTACTGCGTATTCTCAAGTAAGAGATTCTCAACCCAGATGTATCAAGGATTCTGTGAATTTGACAAAAACCAACTGGTACAAAATCTTTCACTAGATTTGAGAAATTCCTTCTATGATTGTATTAACTATATTATCTATGCCTTTACTTAAAATTCCTTCCCTATGTGCTCATTATTCCTATATTTGATTTATTATCTTATTATGTATTATATATATATAAATATAAATTATATACAGTTATATATAAATTATAAAATATTAAATGTTATATATTTTATTATATAGAGATACTAAATAAGGCCATTTTATATAAGATTATAATGTACTTGGAGCATATTTTCCCCAAACCCTTCCAGTTTCCACTTTCTCTCTGTCTTTCCCTCATTAGCCCTTTTTTGTTTCCCAGATAATTTCCCTCTTCCTTTCATATAATGAATTGTAATACATGGGACTCACAAATAAGAGAAAACATGTGCTGTTTGTCTTTCTGAGACTGACTTAATTTGCTTACTATGATCATCACCAATTTCTCCCAGTTTTTTTTTTTTTACAAATGGCGTAATGATTCTTCTTTATAGCTAAAGAAATAAATTGAATGAGATGTGCTCATAGTTAAGGCATTTGAATACTTTGTCCCAGTTCATGACAGGTTTAGGACATGTGGCCTTATTGGAGGAAGTATATCCCTGGGGACAGGCTGTGAGGTGTCAAAGACTCCCACCATTGCCAGTTGATTTCTCAGCCTCACCTTTGCAGTTGTGAGTTAAGATGTGAGTCCCCAGCTTGCTGCTCCAGTTGCCATGCTGGCCTGCTATCATGCTCTCCCACTGTTGACAGGAGGTTCCCTCTGGAATCATAGGCCAAATAACTCCTTCCTGCTCTAAGTAGCCTTGGTCATGATGTTTTTATCACAGCAATTGGAAAGTAACTAAGCTGTACATAAGTTACATGTTCTTTATCTCCTCCTGTTGTCAGATACTGAGATGGTTCCATAGCTTAGCTGATTTGAATAGCACTTTAGTAAACACCAGTGTGTAGGTATCTCTATGATGTGTTGACCTGAAGTCTTTGGGTCAAAGTACAAAAAGTAGACTAGGCTAGTTATGTGGAAGTCTATTTTCAGTCTGGGGAAATCTGCATTTTGATGTCTATAGAGACTGGACTTGCTTATAGTCAGTCCCACCAGCAGTGTTTTAAGCATCTCTTTTTGTCCACATGCAACTGTTAACTTTTTACAATCTCAGATTTATACAATCTCATGCAATGTATTACCGTCTCATGTCTCTCTCCCACTCTTGCTGATCTTCATCTCACCTAGTTTCCACTTCTACTCTCCTGTCTTCATTTTCTCCAGATCCATGTGGGTGGCCATAGTTGCTGTCTATTCATGATTTTAATGGCTGCCAAATTCAGGAGGCAGCTTTTCCTAGAACCCCTCCCTATTATCCGGTTCTTACAATCTTGATTCCCCCTCTTCCATCATGTCCACTAGGCTTTGGAGGAGGTTATATACATGTCCCGTTCAACAGTCACTTATTCTCAGCAATGACCAATGATGTCACTGCATTAACCACTTCCCACTGTGAAAAGAAGCACCTCTAACCCCAGATGAGAGCAGCAGCAGTCTTTGTGTACAAGGCATGTGGACGACCCCAAGCCGTAGGCCAGCTCTACAGTAACGGGCACATATTCCCTCCCATGCAGACTTCAAATCCAATCAGAAAGCTCTTAGTTATCCCCCAAATAATCATGCAGTATTGCACCAGTAAATATATCTTTCTTTGCAGATGGATATTGCAACACACAATGGGCCACAAAGTGGGGTCATTAATGTTCTTTCTTCCCCAGCAACCTTCAAACACCTTACACTATGAACGCTAGTCAGCTAGTAGGAAGTCTCCAGCTCAGTTCCATATATCCATATGTATATACATATATAACACATCTATTGCCCTGTTCTTTTTCTCCCTGTGTTTTACTATATTTTTAACTTTTTATAGGCTTTCCCGAAGAATACACTTTGTCTTGGAGTTGACAATGTTGGCTTAACCCCTTGAGAGCTGGGATTGTTTTAGGCTTCCTGACTACATTTCTTTACCCTTTCTCTTTTTATTTTTCCTTTAGCTGGAGGTACTTAATTCCCTCCTTTGTCTTTATTGCCCCTTCCTCTTCCCTCTTCTGTTTCTCCAACATCAGTTGCAAGCCTTGATCCCTCATTTCCTTTCCACTTTTACCTTCGAAGCTGCCGTGTGTGTGTGTGTGTGTGTGTGTGTGTTGTGTGTGTCCCTATAGTCCCTAAGCATGTCTCCATGCAGTCTTCTCCAGTGTATGAATCAGACCAGATTTCTGCCTTACATAGTACTATATAGTTCTGACTCAGAGTTCCCCTCTAACTAGAGATACATTGCAGGCCAGGTTATACAATACTGGTCCACAACTCCTGCTCTGGGTTCCCAGTGTGAGCCTTACAGAAAGAGTCTTGGCGCTGTGCAGCTACTGAGTCAGCAGGGACCTTCTGGAAAGGTTTTTGTCACTGCTCTCATATCAAGTGTCAAGAAAAGGCTTTTCCTTAAACACCCTTCCCCTTCCCTGTGCTCCTTCTAGCTGTGGCTTCTGTCCCTCCCTCCATTCCTCCCTCTCACTCCACCCTCCCTCTCTTCCTGTCTCCAGCATCTTAAAATTACATTCCTGCATGTACAGTGCAAACTAATGAGGCCCTCTTTATCTGAAGCTGTGATCCTGACCCTAGGCTGTTGCTCTCATGATGGGAGAACATTTCCCAGTGCGGGCTGAGCCCTCTGGAATGGGCTCCAGGCTGCATCCTGCTTTAACATTTCTCTCTTCGATACTGCAACTAGTGGGACTACACTGTCACTCTGTACGACGGCTGCTCTTCAATCATCCACGATTCAGTTCCCCTTTGGTGTCCTGTGCATAGCTGTCACTCACCATCTCCACATTTTTATCATAGGAACTTCAATATCCAAGTCAGTCACACTCAGGAGCCCACCACAGCCAGGGTCCTGGACGAGGTGTCAGAAGGAAATCTATGGGGCTAATTGACAATCTGCCACCTCACTCTTTTGAGAACCACTGGGAGCTGCTCTCAGCAGAGCACAAGGATAGAACCCGGTAGTCCTAACAATGCTCCCACAGTGGACAGTAGGTCATCAGGATGTATTCACCTTAGATTGTTCCCTGTGGGGAGCTTTAGCTTAGCTAGAAGAGCAGAGAAAAGGAAAAAATGAATTGCAGTAGTTACTCAGCACGCTATAACATTGAGATTTTCCCACCTCTCAATGTGCTGAATGTAATCCATTTCTCCAGACAAGCCATGTGTGATTAAAAATAAGACCATGTCTCATGAGCATTTTTTTAACTTTATTTCCCTCTGCCACCATCAGTGTTAGGTCTCCCAGCCCTTGGTGCCCCATGCTTGGAAGCATTGTCTAGTTTTCTTCTTCCCTGTGGCTCCCTGGTTCCTTGGAGTGGATAAGTTTAAGCAGGGGCTTACTAGGACTTATGAACAACTGAAGAATTTCCCATGGCTCCACAGAGCTGACTCAGGATGTACATCTGTGTAAGACAGAAGGACAAACTCCATGGCCTGTGATGTCCTAGAGATTGTGTCTAAGGAAGGGAGTAGGGACAAAGGAGCCCTATCCAAGGTCAGAATCTAAGCAGAACACATACAGGAAGGAAACACTTGGAGCCATGCTACAACATCACACAATCTGCAAAGACAGAACCAAACTCCACACAGCATCTCAGCATTCAAACCTGGACCCCATCTGTAACATCCTCTGCCTCTCTGGGTCCACCATGTTCTGTTGAAAGCACTTCCCACCCCAAGATCTGATGGGAGTTGATGGAAGGAAGGCAGCTAAGGGAAAGATGACACGGTCGTTGTGCAAATACCAGCTCCAAACCACACAGTCAAGGTACAACTCTAGTCACATGAGTCAACCTGACATCAACATATAAATGTCATCTGTGTACCAGTTGGGCCCTGGAATAAACAAGGTGTCACAGGCATCCAGTCATCCGTGCAAGAATGGAAAGACAAGGCCAAAGCCGACCCTCAAGTGTGGACATAGTAAAGAGTATTATGAACCAGTTTCTACCTGTTCCACCTTCCTGGCAACTGTACACAAGTCCTGAGGAAAGGCGTGAGGTCCTCTCTGGCTCTGCAGGCTCTGAATCAAGTTGCAGGTAGAACACTGATGCTATTACCTTAGTTCTTTGTCTTACAGATTTACAAGTCAAACACTGCAAATATATGCCAGTCCATCCAAGCACACTGTGTTGGAAAGCACATGTCAGGAGCCTGAGAATGACACTGGCCTGTATCAGACAGAATAAGCCAGATGTTCAGAGGTGAGACAAGGCCTCCCTACATACTGGCTACATCACACCTGTGAATGGAAATGAGCAGTTTGGTCCTGTTGGACAGTAACAAGGGCTTCTCAGACAATCCAAGAGCAAGTGTCTTATCTGATACACGGGCAGCCAGGCCTTCACGACAGAGGCAAGTTGCTTCAGGAGTCTAGGAGGTGTTGATCTCTGTGACACTGAGCAGTCCCATGGGTAGGAACACCCTTCTACCCAGCCCTGGCTTATTTCCAAGTCTCTAGCTTTTTAAAGCAGAAACAATGACAATTCTGACCCTTGTCATTTCCTAAGAACACTTATGGGACAAAGTCAGTGCTGCAGTAAACAGCCTGGGAGCCAAACGTCTCTGGCTCCAGTGAGCGTGTTAAGAATGATTCATCTGATGAAAATTCTCTTTCTAAAGAGAGAAAGTCAGGTTAAACAAGGCCCTGCACACAGTGGTCTTCCTGTAGCAAACAATTCTCAACCCTATCCATCAGACCAGGTGAGGGCGTGCTCACCCACCAAGCCCACAGATGGACAGTGTGACTGTTAGCTCAGACTTGCAAATGACAAGATGAGAAAGATGATAATGAAGGAGGAAGAGGAGAGGAGGAAGGTAGAGGGGAAGAGGAAAGAAGAGTGATGAGAAAGAAGAGAAGGTGGTGGAGGAGGAGAAGGAAGAAGACAAGGAAGAGAAGAAGATGGAGGAGAGGAGGAAGGAGGAGAATGATAAGGAGAAAGAGGAGGCAGAGGAGAAGAGGAAAAAGAGAAAGAGGAGGAGGTATGATGGTGGTGACAGTAATGATAATTATGATTAAAATGTATTTATCAAACAATGCTCACAGGCTTGCCTGTAAGTCATATTCTGATGGCAGCTTTCCCTCAACTGTGGTTCCTTCTTCCCAAAAATAACTCTATCTTGTGTCAAGTTAACAAAAACCTAACTCACACACCAACACTGTCTCAGAAGAGCAATAGGTCAATGATATCTAGTTCTCCATAGGCAGAGTGAGGAGAATCTAGTTCTCCATAGGGCAGAGTGAGGAGAAGGGGCACCTTCAGGGGCTGGGAAGCATGTGGGCCCCAGAGGAAGCTATAGCAAAAGCCATGGCCTGAAGGAGAGCCTGGGGCTGGGAGGCAGAATCTGGAGAACAAAGAATTATGGCCACCCAAGATTTGAGCATAAGGTAGCTGTGTTCAGTTCAGGTACACTTGATCTTATGAACTCAACAATTACAGCTGTGTCTTGGTATTCATGGGTAACTAATTCTAGGACCCCCTTACAGATACCAAAATCTGAAGATTGTGGGTTTTTTATAAGTGTCCCCAGAAAGTGCATATTCTGAAGGTTTAGTCACCATCCTAATGTGACCAAGCAGGATCTACTAAAGGGAATTGGGTTATTGGAGTTTTGCCCTTATAGGTGATATTTGAACCCTGTCAGTCTCGCTCTTCTTCTTCTTCTCCTTCTCCTTCCTCCCTTCTCCTTCTCCTTCTCCTTCTCCTCCTCCTCCTCCTCCTTCTTCTTCTTCTTCTTCTTCCTTCTCTCTCTCTCTCTCTCTCTCTCCCTCTCTCTCTCTCTCTCTCCTCTCTCTCTCTCTCTCTCTCTCTCTCTCTCTCTCTTTCTCTCTCTCCATTTGCCATGCATGAGGTGAACAGCTTTCTTCTTCTACATACTACTACATCATATGCTGCTTGCCACAGGATTAAAGCAACCAATTCTAGAAAGAAGTTGAAACTTCTGAATCCATGAGCCAAAATAAACCTTTCTTCATAAGTTTCTTACCTCAGATATTTTGTTACAGTGATGGAAAGCTGACTAACACACTGAGAAGAAACCTCATATAAAATAAGGCTTTGTATGTATACAGGCTATAGCCCGCACACATTCCCATATGCTATAACTTAACTCTAGATGACTTATAGTGCCTAATACTATGTAAATATTATATAAACAGTTTTACTATAATATAATCTATTAAGAGAATAGCAATAAGGGAGAAAGTCTATCTCTGTTTTGTATAGTATAGACGCAGTATTTTTTCATTGATTTTGATCAGAAAGTGATTGAATACACAGATGCTGAGCCCATGGATATCAGGACCTGATGTGAAAGTTTCTGGTTTCTTTAAAAACTCATTTGTGTCATGTGATGTTTTTCTGGAAGGTGTCTTGTGAGAGGGCATATGATGTTTTGCTGAAAACACTTGAGAGGGCATGTGAGGTTTAGAAAGAATATAAAGAGAACCCATAGAGGGTGAAAGGACATTCTCGCATTGCAATGCTTCGCTGGTCTTCACTGGTCTTTGCTGGTCTTTGCTGGTCTTCGCTGGTCTTCACTGGTCTTCACTGGTCTTTGCTGCTCAGGCAATGCTTCGCTGGTCTTTGCTGGCCTTCACTTCATAGAAATGCACCAAAGAACTTCTTCGGCTGCCCAGCTCCCCCCTCCACCCCAGTACCTCGGGCCATGCCTGGCACATAGTAGGAGTGCTGAAGGTTGTGAGCTGACTTGGACCTGAGCAGGCCCATCAGGTGGTCTGTACGTCCACTCCCCACTCTTGGCTGGTAAAAAGAACTACATCTAAACAGGTCCACAACCCTCTTTTTCTATTAGCCTTCTTTCTCCCCTACCTCTGGATGGTAAGCTAGAAGGGAGGTCCTGACTGGTCTTGTCCTGCTGGCCATCCTACCCTGACCGTCTTCCATTGCACCCAAATCCTACACAAGAACCCTACATCATCCTCATCTGCTCTGCATTTCCTTTGCTATGGTTTGTATCACTTTCAGGCTTGCTCTATAATTTGTAAATCATATCAATTACTTGATGGCTGCCTGCCCCCTGTCCCATCCCACCCTCAGCTTAAGTATTCTGCAGTTGCAGAAGAGCAAGAATCGTTGCCCAGCCCCCCTCTCCACCCCAGTACCTGGGGCCATGCCTGGCACATAGTAGGAGTGCTGAAGGTTGTGTGCTGACTTGGACCTGAGCAGACCCACCTGGTGGTCTGCACGCCCACTCCCCACTCTTGGCTGGTAATGGCTCAGCTGCAGCTCTTCGGGCAGCTTCCCTGCACAGACTCAGACCCAGCCCTCTGTCCAGACATGAATCTCCCTTCACCACTGATTGGAACCAGATGGGGTCTCAGCTGTAATACAATTGAACACTGACTTCAGCAAAGTAAGTGAATTACCAAAATGTAGTCATTATAATCCATCTTCATCTTAGTGACACACTTGGCAAGCTATAATGAACCAGGACTTAAAAAGTGAATGGGAATTTGCAGCGCTCTCAGCTTTGCCCACAGGACCCAAATCTGGCCGAGTTGTCATGTCTCTTGAGCTATTAAATGGGATGATGAGCACTTCTACCCATACATTCAGCCTTAATATACCTTCCAGCCTAAGAGAGGGCTCTGTGATCACTCACCCTAAAACATCAGACTTGGGCAGACCTTGAAGGTCATGTAAACAAATTCCATCTGCTTGAAACCCATACCAGTCAATCATAGCTACTACTCTTCCGGGCTATACCAATGCCCGCCTTCCATACTCCCATCCCAGATGTCCCACACACAGAGCAGACCAGTCAGCCTGAAAAGCAACCCAGCCCAAGCATGCCACGTAAGGCATTGAGTCTACACTGGACTCCCACCCAGGGTTTCTGACCACCAAGCTCTGAATCCTAGGGGAGAGCACCGAGTGAAACGCAAGGGTTTCTGGGTCCAAGTCTACTCATTCACCGGTCTTATCAGCATTAAAAGAGACAGGGCCAGACACTATTGCTTCCCAGAGTAATGTAACAGGAAGTGCCTAGCAGAGATATAACATGCTCCTGCCAGAAAAAGAACCTGAATTTAATCAAGCCTTAGATATGACTACCAGTTTTCAGGAAGTATGGAAGATAAAAACACTTCAAGAAGAGATCAGTCAGCTAAATGTCCCTACAGGACAAGGCTGCATAACCCAGTTTCCCCGAGTAAACGCATAATAAAGACCCTGTCTGCATCCTGTCTTTCACCCACAAAAGAACACTTTCAATGGGATGTGTCTGTTTGGGTTAATGGTTGCTGTATCGGGTGTGAAAATAATATGATGGGGCGTTTTAAATCCTCTTCTGTATGCAACCCATATTGATGGATTATGGGTAAAATGTGGTGTATAGAATTTCAAAATACTTCAGAGGAAAATAAGGACTAGATGAAGTAAAAAAGAGCCAAAGTGCTGATACTCACTGAAGCTGGGAGACAGACGAGAATGTATACATGCTGTTTGGTCTACTTTATACGTTTAATAGCTCCCACCACACAGGCTCACTTTAAAAGAACAAACAGCATCTGGGAATCAAACCTTTAACAATAAAAGCAACAGCCTGACTTGACTTAGATACAGTCAAACATGTCCCCTGAAAGCTTCTCTATTACAGGAGACAGAGTGAGTGATTTAGGAGTTCACACAAGCTTCCCAGGCACATCCCAGAATATCCAAAAGGAAAATGACCCCGTGAGAAAAATACACAGTTTGAGAAGAGTTGTATGCTTTAGAATGTCAGACACTTAAGTGCATATAATGAGTGAGGAAGTGTTTACAAAAATACATATCACAAAAATACTAACGTTATCATCAAGTTTGTAATTTTGTAAATTGATGAGAAAGAAGAATACCACCCCATAAAGTGGGCAAGAGGCACCCAGCAGAGAGACCCAAGAAGAACAAGGGAAAATACCCGGATATCAATGAGTGGAAAGGAAGAAACAAAAGAACTGATCACCTTGTAACAGAATCATCACATGTTGAAAAAGATACCAAGGCTCCCACACCTTTGACAAGGTTAGTGCATTAAAGAACATCCCTTACTCTCCTGTGGGTGATAATTCAAGGACACAGCTCCACTTCTGTATTGTATGGTTCATGTTTTCTACATGTCTGCAGTACAGGCTGCAGAGTCACACTGCGCACAGTTCTGGCTTGTGTTTGTCCATCATCCAGAGTAATAGTAAAAGCAGATCTCCCTTATGGAAGAGTCAGCCACTACTGAGGACTGTGGCTTGAATCCTGATGCTGGCCCTATGTTACAATTTGACTTTCTTCTCGTCTTATAAATGGAAACTTTGCACCTTCAGTCTGTAGTTTCCAAAAAAACTGGAAGCGACATAGATCTTTGTTTTGGCTAATGTGTAAAAGCAGCCTGTCAGAAACCTGATTTGCTAGATAGGTAATACTAAAATCATTTTTTAAAACTTGGTTTTCATCAGTCATGCCTCAGCTTTGAAGTCTCATAATTTTAATCTACATGGTGATCGACTCCTTTGGATAGTTTAATAAAGAAAACTGTTGGTCCAAACACTAATTTTTAATCCTCAGTAGTTAAGTGCCTCGTGTGCCAGGTGTTCTAAGATAAATTCTTAGAATTTTCCAGAAGATCGATGTTCTCAGACCCAGGTTTGCTACAGGATTTACCTCATGAAGAGAAATTCAGAGCTCATGATCTGAGGAGTTTGTGGCTCAGTTCATGCCTGTCTGGGTTAGCCTGGGAAACATTGAGTCTATGCAGGGGCCAGTTTGCCCAAGTTCTGGGTCCTAGAGCAAGGTGCTGTTCTGAGTAACCCGCAAGTCCAGCAGCAGTGAGAAACCACGCCCCTGTCTCCGTGCAAACAACAGACTGCAGACCTCAGGCCCTGGAGAAGTAGCTCCATGGCACAGAACCCCCAACGTCCGCAGCCAGTTTGAGAAAGCCAGAGGCACCCAGGTAAAACCTGTTAAGAACTGATGATAACCAAAATGATCACGTCTGCGAAGCAGTCCCCTGCTGAACTTAGAGGGGATGCTTTGGCTTCATCCAGGCTCAAATCTGAACGGAATGCTGCCGTTTCCTAGAAACATGAGGCATTGATGAGCACCAGAAGAGGGGATACTATTGCAGCCGTCCATGCTGGGAACTGAAATCTCCGCCCCCTCCTTTCTTTCTTACACTTAGAAACCAGATACTGACATAAAAGGCAGACCAATGAAGAAAATGAAAGCGACAGCTACAGAGAATACCTTCTGGGTGATATCTCGGATGGAGTTCTGAGTACGGTTTGGTTTGAGCCTGCCAGAGAGCTGGGGGCGGAGGGGGCTACATCAGAAGATCGGTGAGCACGCGATGAAGGAGGCAATGGACCTAGAGAGCTGGGCTGCATCCAGGATCAAGGCCGAAGAGCAGGATCCATGTCTGCTGCTCCCTGGAGCCTTTCTTCAGGTTAATAAATACCTAACACAGTACTAAAGACTTTCTAAACGCTCAACTCAGACGTCCGTTTTTGGTTTTGGTTTGGTTTGTTTGACTTGTATATGCTCATTGTTAATGTACACATCTGATCTTAATATATGTGTGGATTTATAGGTTAAAAAACTAAAAGCATAAAACTCATACTTGTTAAATTAGCAGGCATATCTATGGCACAAACTTCTTTTGAATATGAGCATAGGTCATGGTTTTTAAAACCTCACTCTTCCGTACAACCATCTTGTGATAAGATACAGTCAGCAGATGCCAGCGAATAAGGCTATATCAGAACCATTTCTAGAACCAACTAGCTAATAGTTCTGCAAAAGATTATGGGGTAGGGTTGGAGGAGGGGTGTTAGTGTGTGCATGGCCCATGTGAGTGAGTGAGTGGCCTGCTTCTGTGTGTCTCCTGATTTAGAACCGACTCTCCGCCATCACGTGGCTGAATTCTGAGATTTACTGACATGGTACAGAAAAGTGCTTCGTTGGGGCTGGAAAGGTGGCTCAGAGGTTCAGAGTCCTGGCTGCTCTTCCAGAGGACCCAGGTTCAATTTCCAACACCCACCTGGCAACTCACAACTGTCTGTAACTCCTCTTCCAGGGAATCTGATGCCCTCACACAGACATACATGCAGGCAAAATACCAATGCATGTAAAAATATATAAATTATCAAAAAAAAAAAAAAGAAAAGAAGTGCTTAATTGTTAAATGTGTCCAAAACCAAAGTATAAGCAGCACAAATCAATTAGCATCCTACAAAATGATGGCCCTGTCTCTCAATTCTTGTCAAAACTGTTTAAACATTTTAGTGAAAACTCTTCTATTAAAATCATCTGCAAAGTATTGAAGTGATGACCTCTTCAACGTTTGTTTTCCAAAACCCCTGCTCTATTTTTTTTTTCTTTGAAATTCCAAGTGACTAACATACTATGCTGCAAATATATATATAGTCCCTTTCCCTAAAAAGCCCTAGTGGGCAAATAGAAATGTTCCCGTTCGGATCCAGGAAATGGTATCTCATGATTAAATTAGTTTGAGCAGTTCGGCTCAGTGTGTTTTCTATTGGGGAGTTTGGAGCAGATGGCCTGGACATTCTTAAGCTGAAGCAAGTTTGAGCTTGCTAACCTCAGTTAAAAACCTCTCAAACGTTTGCTTTGGACTGAATGGCCGCACAATGGGAAAAGAACCATATGCAATCCTTATCGTTTAGGGAAAATATTCCATAAAAAATACTGGATTTCATTATGGCCTGTTTGGTGTGAGCAGGCTGCAGGCTTGGTTGCCCTAGAAATTGCATCATTAGGATACTGCAAGTCTGCTTTGCGTTACCCTAGCTGCAAAGCCAGCCAGCCAGCCCTGTGATCCCATCCCCTGCATCTGTACACTTACCCGCTGTGATTCATTACAATAACAGGAATTTGCTGCTGTTATGATTGAAATAAATCAGCTTTGTGGTCCGGGCAGCCCGTTGTGATAACCATGGCTCCACCTCAAATTTGCTGCCTGGTCTTAAGTCATCTGCTGTACAGTCTGGCCAGAGACACAAACAAACAGATACTATATATGTTAGGAATTTATATATAAAGTACTTACTGAGAGCCAGGAATTTAACTAGAACTTTCTGCTACATTAACCCATTTCATCTAACAACTCCACAATGATACGTACAGGCTTCTTCCCTAATCTGCTGTGGACACACTAAGGGATTGCTACCCTGCATTAATGTGCTCTTCTGGCCAAAGAGCCCTGGCTCTGAACATCTGTTACTTCACACTGGCACGTTGGCTCCAGCTTGAGATCTGGAATCCTTTCCGTTCATTTCTGTTGACGGTCCTGAGAGGGGAAGGACAGGGCTAGCTTGTTCACACACTCTCCAGACCACACAGGTGTCTGTACCTTGGGCCGGGTCCATCACTAGCCATAGGCTAGACTGGTCTCTCTGCAAAGCTGGGGAGAGGCCAACTATTCCTGAAGCTTCTACCCAGTCAGCTCCTTCTTCCAATGATATCTGTAACTTCTCATTCCTTTTTGTATTCTTGAATATTTACTTCTACAACAGGGATCTAATATTTCGCTTTCTGTGTGATGTGTGTGTTGTATGATCTTAAGTTTAAATTTAGCCTATATTTCTGAATACTCACATTGGTCACATTACCTAAAATGTCCTTAGGTGGGGGCCATGCCTGTTTTAAACAATCCACAAGGCTGAATGGCCAATTAAAGCTTCAATGACTGTGAACAGTGATCTCCCCAGTTTTCTGCAACCTGCTTAACTGATGTTACCACCAGTGTACTTACTAGGGGCCTTGGTTTATGATTTTCTGTTACTATTAAAATCTTTATGAAAGTTTTACCATGTTGGATCATGGTCTTTGGAGTAACCTGAGTTTGTGATCACAAGACATGGTGACTGGTATTGGATTCTAGTATAAACTCTTTCCTGTTGAGCTGAGTTGGCATCAACACTTAAGGTCGCCACCCTCTTTACACAGGAGGGTAAGGTCCCAGTGAGGGACATGGGCTCTGACACGGTCTCCTCGTGGGTACACCCTATCCATCTCATCCCTCTGCTGTGGGGCTCAGACTGTGCTGGCTACACTGTTGTTATCCATTTCCCACTCTGAGTTCTACTGTGATGCCAGCTCCTGATGATTTCCCAGACCACTGTGCCTGCCCCATCCTAATGTAAAGCAGTGTTTACATAGAACCCTTAAGAAGGGATTAGGTCAGCAGCCCTGTTTATTGGATAGGACTCCTCTCAGAAATAGGATCTTCAGGAAAAGATTCACACACACACACACCTTTTGTGCTCTCTCTCACACACACGCGCGCGCGCGCACACACACACACACACACACACACAGAGTCTGTCTTGTCCTGCTTTCCACCATAGAATTATACCACAAAAAGGCTCTTATCTACAATGAGCCCTCAACCTTAGACTTCCGCGATTCCTGAACTGTACAAAATAAATCTGTACTTTTATAAATTATTCAGTCTCTGGTATTCTGTTATAGTAGCACCCAACAGGCCAAGATTTGACATCCATGTTTATGATTTCCAAAGTGTACTAACGGCTTTTTATAATGTGTGGTTTTAGTCATGCATAGTCCTACCTGTTCAGAAGACAGGATCTAGGCTAGCTTGGGCAGCCCCATCTAGTCCATAGTAGACTGTGTAGCACTTAGAGGAGTGATTTCTCTGAGGAATCCTGAGCATGTTCCTTGATATACTAATGAAGAGTGATGCACACTGCTCAGTAAGGCACGTGTCTGTGCAAGAATGTCCGAGGTCACGTCGACTCAGCTTGGATAATGGACCACATTGCTTTTCTTCTCAATTCCAAGCCAGTTAGCATAGCATTGCTTCTCTCTCACTCACCATGGCAACCTTGCAGTTCCTTTCTTATCTGTGTTAGCTCTCAAGTTGGGTAAATTTAGGGGTTGAAACTACTTCCTGGTTCCCTCAGCCAGATGAAATGAGCATCTATAGATGATAGATAGATAGATAGATAGATAGATAGATAGATAGATAGACAGACACTTGTACGAGTGTCTCAGGATCAAATAGCTTACCTGCCATCAGATCAAGGATTAAGGTAGATAGAGGCCTCACCAGATACTGCACAAACACAGACAGAGCATAGCCAGCCAGGAGGCTCTCGCCCTTTCCCGTAGGGGTCAGGTAGAGAGCAGGAAGCAGAAACTTAGGACTCGGTTGTCACTAATGAAATAAGAAAATCCCCCCAGGTGACACTGAGACAAGAAATAACTACAGAAAAACAACACAGGTACTGGTTACTGGCTTTACAGAAGCATCCTAGACTACATATGCCACTAACCCCTAGATACACTAATGAAAAAGGTGTGGTCCCTGGGAGATGGTGTTTCTGATTTTCTCCTAGCCTCCTCCCAAGGACAGAGGCCCTTTTTTTTTTTTTTTTTTTTTTTGATCCACAGAAGCAAGAGAGGATTTTTAGTCAGGGGCCTCTCACATCCTTTATGTTATTTTATGAGACATTGGAATGAAAGAGCCCTGAAGCTAGAAATACCCATAGAAGAGAAATTTGCAAAAAGTTGTGTAAGAAGACATTTTTCAAGAGGCAGCCTGAACTCTCAAGCAGTGGACTGGGCTCACTTTTAGGAGCTAGCATTTCCTTTTCCTGGATATGGTCAAGCAGACGCTAAGATGCTTCATAACAATTAATCTGTGGAGAGAATTCACACACATTCAACATGACCCGGGCCTCTTTCATGATAGGACTCTGTGGTAGACTTTTAGGGTTCATTTGGTGAGGCTACTGCTGCCTTCATAGCCAGGGTTCTCCAGAGAAACATGCTAATTATATATATATATATATATATATATATATAATATACATATACATATACATATACATATACATATAGGACAGAGATTTATCATGGGAATTGGCATGTAAAATTACAGAGATTGAGAGTCCCAAGACCTGCCGTCTGCAAACCAGAGACTCGGGAAAGCTAACAGGGTGACTCAGTTCCAGTCTGAAGGTTCGAGCGTCAGTGGAGTCCAGGTCAGTCTGAAAGCCTGTGAACTAGACATGTTGACATAAGAGGGCGAGAGGAGATAAATATATGACAGCTACCAAAAGAGCTGGCCCTTCCCTGACCTTTCTATTCCATTCAAGTCCCTGAAAAACGGGATACCCTCCAACACTGGCTGGCGAGGGCCTAGCTTCTTTATTCATTTGAGTCTAGTCTCCTCTGGAAAGTCTCACAGATGCCCCCAAAATGTTTTCCCTGCTATCTGGGCATCCTCAGCCCAAGTGGACACATAAATGAACCACCACAGACCAGAAAGGAGGTACCAAGTAGTCCCTTAATGCTTATCAGTTAGTTAGCTACAGGGGCGGGATTAGGCATCCCTGGTCTTCCTAGGCTATCAAAGTCCTCATTCATCAATACAAACCTAGCAATCAATTGAACATCACCCAGGGATGTCTCCTCCACTTGTTCCTGCCCCACCCTTCTCTCCTGCATCATCTCATCTGTGATACAAGTCTCCATCACCTGACAGCCATACTTCAGCAGAAGGAAAAGTCCACAGAAGCAAGAGGGGAGGTTGACTTTGTCCCTGCCCTGGGAGATGGGGATTGCAGCAAGTTGTCGATCTACAGCTACTTTCCATTCCAGTGACATGCCTGTGTGAAAGGACATGTCCTTTTAGGCACACACACACACACACACACACACACACACACACACAATTGAACCTCATTTTACATCTGGAGCTGAGTAAGAAAGTTACCTTAATTAAATGCATCCAAATTTAAATGTATTACTCACCACACAGCGTGGTCTTAGTCTCTTGGGACCAAGCTTGACATTATAAAAACCATTCCCACTGCACTCAGCTTGGAGAGGGGTTCTGAGAGAAGGGGTGTCTGGGAGAGGCAAAAACAAATGACTCGAAGTCAGATCGTGAGTCCAAGCTGGAGACAGCACAGCTTTCTAGCCTGCTTTTCTCTCTGTTCTGCTTTCTTCCTTTCTGATCTGCTTTCTCTAGAGATTTGTCTTCTCTCATGATCTGCAGCAAGCTCTCTCTTTCAATGCTCTGCTTGAGACAATTCTTCAAGCGGTTCTCTCTTGCTAGTCTAAAAACTTTCTCTAGATAGCTCATCTCCTGCAGATCTAAGCCCTGTCTTTTATGTCTTTTAATTTACATATCAATCCAGTCGTTTACTCCAGGTTTTCTTCTGCTTATCCTAAGAATCAGTGCCCTGTGACCCCAACCCCTCAACTCTTAGGAGACAGCAAGCACATATATATATTTTTTTAACACTGCAGAGGAATTCGGTTCCTCTCGATCTGTTTGCCTCTGTTAAGCACAGATGCTAAGCCAGCTGGGTGGGACCCTGTTCTGAAATTACTATTTCTACCACACCTGGGCCTGCCTATGTCCCAGGCTGAACTTGAACTCAGGACTCTGCCTGCCTTTGTAGCTTTCTGACAAGCTGGCTCATTAATGCAGTGGCCTTTGTTCCTTTAGATTCATGAAGCCCCTCATAATTCATATTGCATCCTTATATGTTGCATAGCTGAGAAATTATATATTTTTTAACTCATGAATTAAGGGTTCTTTTTCCCACCTTTAAGGGCTATCCTTCAGGTCCAGTGCTTACCATTGGCTAAAACATTAGCCACTCCTTCTCCTCCTGGACTTGTGCCGTCTGATTAGCATGGAGTCATTAACATTAACAGGAAGGACATTCCTTAAAGGAGGAATGTGAAATATGTACATTATTATACAAACAAGCCTTATGCCCAGGGCAGCTATCAACACTCATGTCCACTGGCCCTGTCCCGGAGACAGGAACTATGTCAATCCTTTCCCACCAAGGCCAAGCTGGACCTGGCACCCACCTATGGTTGTCTGATTCATGGACTCCTGGAGAAGAGATCTGCTCTTTACTTTTCAATACATTAGAGAGAATTTAATAAAAAGATTTAATAAAAAGCATGAGAGCAATGGACCTAGCAGAAAAATAAATATGAAGTCAGCCACTGAGGCAAGCATCGTCCTGGCTAAAGCTGCTGATCCTCCCTCCTCCCTCCCCCCTCCTCCCTCCCCCTCCTCCCTCCTTCCTCTCCCTCCTCCCTCCCCCTCCCCCCTCCTCCCTCTCCTCCTCCCTTCCCCTCTCCCTCCTCCTTCTCCTTCCCCCCTCCTCCCCCTCTCCTCCTCCCTCCCCCTCCTCCCTTCCCCCTCTCCCTTCTCCCTCCCCCTCTCCCTCCTCCCTTCCCCCTCTCCCTCCTCCCTCCCCCTCCTCCCTTCTCCTTCTCCCTCCTCCTCTTCCCTCCCCCTCCCCTCCTTCCTTTCTCCTTCTCCCTCCTTCTTCCCCCTCCTCCCTTCTCCTTCTCCCTCCTCTCTCCCCCTCCTCTCTCTCCCTCCTCTCTCTCCCTCTTCCCTCTCCCTCTACTAGAATAATAGACATGCTCTTTGTTCTAAATGAATTAACTTGTGCTTTGGCATCCTGTACATTGCTTCAGCGTCAGGTAGTGAAAACAGTTGACTGTGGGAAAATAGTTAGGGAAATAAAGTCATAGATCAATGTATACATAATTAAAGCCTGAGAAGCAGATTGTTTCCCCAGCAAACAGGCGTAATCCAGAAAAGAGGAAACACAGAGCACTGGAACGGGGTGAATGGTTTAATTGTGTCAAGCAACTGAGAAAAGACTATGAGAGGCACCCCATCCACTGAACTAGCCAGAATTCCCTCTGAGCACTTGTGTGAAACACTTCAATAAATTGCTGGAATCCTCATTACACATGCATGAGAACATCTTGTAAAGACAAAGCGAGGCTTTGGGCTGGAGGGATCTTTCTACTGCTCTCACCTTGACCTTGGCAGGGTTCTTCCTTGGCGTGTTTTCTTTGTTTGAACTGAGTAATCTCAGATTCCTATCATCACCTAAACCACCTTTCATTCAGTAACAGGTCCCTAGAGCCTCGTTTGCAAAATGTAACTGGATGCTCCCACTTGTCTACTGAGCATCTCTGATGAGGTTCCACGATCCCATCTAAGCTGAGTATCTTTCCATATAAATGTGCCTGTCTCCCTCCATTCTCTGACCTCATCAGTTCTCTATGGCCCTAGGCAGCCCTGACCATCATGCTGGGCCCTGTATTGGATGCAGAGACATGACGTGCCTAACAGCACTTGCTCACTGCCCCAAACAGCATTTCTAATCACAGTTCCTGCCATGTGCTAGCCCCTAGCCATGGGCATAGCGGGGTGTGAATGGGCTCCTTCTGATGCTTCCAGCCAAACTTATCCAGGTGAGGACCCATCTTCTCCTGCCATTCTTTTTCAGCCTGTATCCATCCTAAGACTCCACCGTTCCCTGCTTTGATGTTGAGGTCCCTGATGCCCAGTGGATCCATTGTCAAGCCACTTGTTTGAGTAGTTCCACTCCAGTACTGCTCTGACCCCTGAGGGACACTCCCATATTGGTCCCAAGTAGCCATATCTGTCCTCCTTGGAATCCTGGTCCAGGTTTGCAGCTCCCCTCTGCATCCCACACATAGCAGAAATGCATACCTGCCTTCAGACCTGCTGCTGCTGTCCCAGAAGCTCCATGTGAGTCCCAATGCAGCCATCCTGGAAGCTCCATTTAAGTCCCACTGCCTGTTAATTACAACCCAACTGCTTTAAGATCAGTAAAGATCTTTAAAAGATCCTACATCCATCCGGCTGCTCAGCCTTGGCCCCGTAACCTTCACTCAGGATCTTGTTGTGTGAGGTTGTTCCTCGAGTGAGCCCTGCACCTCCCTGCCTCTGTCACTTGACCCAAATATAAACACTTCTCCATTCCCAGTGACCTGCCTTATAGCTCTCCTGAAAGAATCTTCTCGCCACACCCTTACAAGTCAGTCAACTGCTGCCAGAGAAGATGCCAGGCTGAATGAACAGAATTGACTTCATACTAACATGGAGTGGACTTTTTGCATTTATATGAGTGGAGATGCTGCTGCATAATGAGAAAGGCTAAATTCTGCCAACTGTTAAGTATGTGTGCATATGTGCATGTGTGCATGCAGTGTGTGTGTGTGTTTGTGTGTGTGTTGTGTGTGTGTGTGTGTGTCTGCATGAACAGAGGTACTAGGCAGCAGGCCAGTGCTACACCACTGAACCACATTCGTGGCCCATTTTTCAATTTTGCTGTTTTAAGACAGGGTCTGGCTCAGGTACCCAAGCTGGCCTTGAACTGACTCTGTGGTCTAACAGGCCTTGAAGTTGTGGTCCTCCTGCCCCTGTTTCCTGAGTAGCTGGAATTACAGGTCTTCCTCAGGTTTGGCCTTCACTAACTTCAGTCCTAATTAAAGATCTCACTTTAGCCCTGTCGCTGTGCAGTGAGTAAACGGGGAAGATGAAAGTAGTGGGAGAATGCTTTTGTCACATGTCACCAACTGAAATCTACAGACTTCTGACCCTACATAGAAATTAGGCTGCATGCTTGCCTCTTCCCTCCTCAGTGTCTAACTGATTAGACAACATCTGCATTGCCTTCAGCTATTATAAACAATGTAGAGATGACTTGGAGCACTCGGGAAGATGTGTTGAGGTTATATACAAACACTACATCTGGGCAGCACCCAATCAGTTGGGTATCTCCATGGGATCTGAGAATCATCCCTGCAGATGCCAGTACTTGGCTATGTATCATATGGCAGTGTGTGTTACTACATTCTACAGGTATCATAAATTCTATCATATGTTTTTGGAACACCCAAAAATTGACATTTGAAGCTTTAAAATTTTTTAATGTAATTTTTAAGATTTAGAGTCTTCAGAATGCTCTCTCTACACAATGTAATGAAGTCCAAAGTTAGTAATAAAGGAAGGGCAACAGTGTTCTGCTTGGGCATCCAAATAATCCCAAAACTAAGCATAGAAACAAAGCCAAAACTGAATTGTGATCAAGGTGCTCCATCCAGAAATTTCTAGAGTTCATTCAGTGTGGCACACAGAGGAAAATTTATGGAAATGCCTCTTGGAAGTGAAAAATAATGAAGTAAACAAATCAAGCACTCAACATAAAGGTTGTGTCAAAATAATAAAACTATCCAAAATCAATTAGAAAAATATAAATACACACATTCAAATAATATAGGAGGAAATTACTTCATGGGGAAAGTCAAATAAACAGTTGGTTATTTTTAAAAAACAGACAAACATCTTTAAGTCAGGCCAAGAGAAAAGAGGAAATCAAGCAGAGTGTAAATAATAAGAACGTGTGTGTGAGCTCAGGCACAGAGAAGTCATTGCAGGGCAGTTCCACGCTCAACTCCAAACAGCACGCACGGAGCTATAAAGGGACCGGGCTATGTTTGAGAAAGCAGGTATAGACAAAGATGGAGTAAAAACAAGAGAACTTGAGTAGTTGGTCCAGGCCTGAGTGACTGGTCAGTTTTCCAGAGATTCTGTCCCTAAAGCCTTTGGCTGTCACTTCCAGTCCCCAAGGCATCTCCAACACAGGCGTGTGCTGTAACCACTGATGGGCAAGCTTATGTCTGACACCCAGGTCAGGATGCTGCAGCCCTCATTAGCTCACAGAGCCACTCTGGCTTCTGCAGTAGAGATGTCTCTGCAAAATCAAGACAAAAGCACAGGAATAGAGTTCTGAGACCAAAACAGTAAAGTCATCACACAAAATCCTTGCTGAAGAATGTGTGATTTTGGTTAGCCTTTCAAGCTTTCCCGAATCGGTGTCTCATGAAGCTGCAAAGTGAACTCATCTCTCGAAAGATCGGCTCTGCATCAAAGACTTAATTCAGAGTTTGTGGCTCACCCCATGTCGTGTTTTCTTATCTAGTTATATATTTATCAGCCTAAGAACATTTCTTCTCTCTCAAGACTCAACTAGGCTGTCACCTGACTATGAGGATCAGCTGTCCCCAGGTAGACTGAGTCCCTTCACTCTCTGTACTTGCTACCGTTACCATCAGCCCTCTCCTCATAATCCCACCCTGGCCCCAGGGCTTCAGCCACTCTCTCCTTTTCTACTCCTTGAGCAGCTCAAGCATTCAGAACCCATACTCATCTCTGTCTGGAAGGTTCTCCCATGGATAAGCTAATCATTCTCCAGCCATCACTTTTTCTTATTAGAATATAAATTTAGCTGTCAGAGACCTTAGCTCTAGAATGTCAATAAATATCTGTTAAATTAACCCATGTATACAGCTGGATGAGCAGTGGGTATGTACATGAGCCAATATTTGGATGGATGGATGGATGGATGGATGGGTGGATGGATGGATGGATGGATGGGTGGCAGATACATGAGTTGTTTGCTTGGGCTCTAGAATGCTGCAGGAAGTTACCCTGTGAATTTTGACACTGGATCACCAGGAGCCTTGAAGCTTTCCTATGTCTCTTGGGTCATATTCTTGGAACCCTATTGCTGTGTATGAGACAGACAGACACTTAGGAAGTGAGAATAGATCAGTCACTGAGTTTCAACAGCACCATACCAAACAATGGCCCAGCCAATTTACAAGCCCAGCCTAGCTAAACCTTCAGATGAGCTCACCAGCCATCACAGAATACAGTGTCCAGCCAACAATAGGATCACAAGAGCATCAACTGTTAGTTTAAACCACTAAGTGTCTAGATAGATTTCAGAGCTGCAAAAGCTAACAGAGCTGCTGTCAAGCCATGCTGGAACTAAGAAGTAATAAGAGAAAGGCCAGCATGCACTGTGGGCAGATGGAAGGCCAAGTACACAGTCAAGGAAAAGGAGGGAAACAAGCCCCTCACCTCAGGGTTTGCCTGAATTCTCTCACCAGTGAGAGCAGAGAATTGCATTAAAACTAACACAATTTGCTGCAGCAGGTCTTCCTTATAGGTTTGGTGTGAGCAAAAGAATGTAGACACAGGCATGTGCGAGGGTTAGAAAACAACTTGATACTAAACTGGAAAAAAGATAAAAAAAAAAAAAAAAAAAAAAAAGTAGCATCTCAACTTGTAGAAGTAAGTACAATATTCCTTTTGTAGAGAGAGATTTCAAATAAAATGGGATTCCTCTGGCCCTTGTGACCTCTGTTTTATCATAGCATGCAGCTCAGGAGCCACTCTATGATCTCATTTGCTAAATGAATGAATGAGTGAGTGAATGAATGAATGAATGAATGAATGAACAGGTGAATAAATGAAATTTCCCAAGCACATAAACAGCTACTGCTGAGAAACTACAGCGTGACCCTTAAGCTCATGCCTCAAGTGGTGCATTCTGTCATTTCCCCGAGCCCCTCACTCTGTTAGCACCCTTGTTCACAGCCGTGCTAAAGTCTCTGCTAATAAACTCTTGAGTCCATTTGCACTGATTCATCCTGAGTCTCTTTCCTATGCTGAAGCTAAGGTTCTGTGCTGCCTTAGAAGAGGCCCCTGAAGCAAACACCGCAGGCCATGCCAGGCAGGGTATAGACCTGCTGTGTGTGCCTAGCTCTTTACCCCTGCTACCATGGCAAAAGAACCCTAGGACTAGGTTGTCCAGTCTTAGCTGTGTACCCACCTAGTAACCTGGCTCTCAGTTTTTCTTGATTTTTTTTTTGTGTGGATGGCATTTTAGCTTGAGAAATTGGACTAGGCACCTGTAAGTTCAACTCCTCTTTCTCTCTAGGTGCATATTTTTATCATTTGTTTTCATTAAAATTTCTATTGTAACTAAGTAACATTAAATTCAAATTGTCTTGGGACAAAAATCAGTTTGTCATCAACATCACAGTTTTGCCTTGTGTTAGGTCCAGTTTAAGGGACAAAGACAAGAGTAAGTTGGTAGGTGTCACTCCAGAAGGCTCTCCTGTGGCAAAGATTCAAGCTGCCACCAAGACGTAAAAGAGAGCCAGTGCTATCAAAATGTATCTGTTAGAAATCTGATGGCGAACCAAGCAGGAACTGGAAGCACTGAGATTACACTGTTTGTCTTTGTTCTGTTTCTGCTTTTAAATGAAGGGTTTGGTGATGTTGACAGGTGCTTAGAGAGGATAGGGCTCAGAGAAGAACAATCAATGTCCTTTCAAGCTCTGAGAACCTCATTCTAAGACTTCAAACACTCGCCTTGATTTCTAAAGCAGAAATCCGATCACATGGCTTCCTGCTGAAAGCCTGTCAGGCTCCCATTGTCTACAGCAAAAACAAATTCCTTACACTTGAGGTCAAGCTCTCCACTAGCCACACATGCTCGCACACACACACATGTACACATACACAAACATACACACACACATGCATGCATGCATTTCCCCATCCAACCTCCCATGACCTGAGCACTCCAATCCATGCATCCATCATGCATCCATCTCCATGGAGATGCTCGTCCCTAAATGAGAGCTCACTTGCAAGGGCCAGTGGCGGGTTGGCTTGGCTGGCTCTACATGAGTCTAGGCCCATTTGTTGGACTTTCCCACCTACGACAATGCTACCTTTGGATTTTAGAAATTATTGGAGCTCAGGTTTTTTTTAATTGCCAGATCTTGGGGTTTCAGCCCTATTTTACACTTACCATCTGTTTGCAGGAAAGCTCTGGAGGGTACCTCCCTCTGACTTGGTTACACCCCATGCTCCCCCATACTCTACTATCCGACAGGTGTTCCCCATACCTCTTCTTCCATAAAGGGAACAGGGCTGGATGCATCTCTTTGAAAGGCTCTCCATCAGCCCAAACGTCCAACTCCTGCTCTGCCTTGAGTTTTAACAACATTTCCACTAGGCCCTATCCCTTCAGATGTCTCCTCTGGGAGGAGACAGAGCATTCACACAGCACAGAGCTTGACTTCCAATGAGGGTGAGCGCTATTTTTTTAATCATTCCTTCATCCACTTTTAAAATTATATAAACAAGTTTTGAATAAGATATATATGTATAAAATCAAGAAGATATTTTTGGTCAAGGGACATAACTCAAAGTTTCTGTCTACATATTTATTTTATCCAGCATATTAGTGTTTGGCATACACAGCACTGGATCCCAAGTGTTTTCAAGAAATACTCCAGGAAACTTTATTTTCTCTTTACTTTGCTCAATAAATTCAGCATGTCTGTCTTTTGGCATTGTAAATAATATATTCCCTGCGTGCACATGGATGTGAGACAGTCACAGTCCTTATGCACTCTGGGAACTTACTATGTGTCTTTTACATTGGAAATAGTCTCATTTAAAATGTCAAGGGAGAAATGCATTTAAAGATTGTGTGGTAAGGAGTCTTGCTCCATCTCTTTCCCCTGGATACCCAGTCACCCTCTACTAAGAGGCAACTGCAACTTGAAAACTATTTTTTAATGTCTTGCGATTTATAAACTATCTGCCGAATTGATTATTTCGTCTTTCTGCCACTACTACTCAAATCTCCCCATGTTTGGAACAAATTCGGATGATTTGATTATTATTTTCTACATTAGTCTCCCACACTTGACAGCAATCATCTCAAAATCTAGACCGGTTCTAATTTATCTTCACTTTGCCAGGATATTTCCTGTATGGAACACTAAGGTACCAAAAAATGTTTTTGTAACTAAGCCAAATGTTGCTGTTCAGGTCCAGGCCTTAACAACTAAAGGAATAATCTAACTCTACGGACTTGCATAAATTCAGGGAGCTAGGAAACCAGAACCTACCAGCTCCATGTCTCTTTTCCTTGCCTGCTATCACCTTCAGATACATCCCTGACATCCCCCCGTAGGTCATGCTTCCTACACTCAGCGACCACTTCCTGGCTGAGTAGGAAGTGCCTGAAAGAGAGGCCCATGGGTCAGAAGACTCAGCCTGGGTGAGCGGTAGACCTTTTCCTGGGACCCTGAGGATTCCTTACAATCACTGGTCTCTAGCTGCTCTGTCATCAGAAATCTCTTTCCCACTGCTTCTCCCTGCTGGTGTTTCTGGGTTGTTCTCTGCAAATCTGAGTCAAAGCACAAGTCCCTCCAGCGATGGCGGTCCCCTCCTGTGATCATATTGTATATGTCACCCCAAAATCCTGTCCCAGTCATTGGGCTTCACCTTGTCACTTGCTCCTATTGCCAGAATAATAGTAGTAGGAATAATAATGGCTGGTAGTTATGATGGGGAAAACAGAGTCAAAATGTAAGTGGCCTGTCAAGTCACAGAAAGCAGAGCTGGACTTATAAGCAAATCCCAGTCCCAAACACTGGACTCCTGGCCTCATCCTTGCCAGTTTCAGGATCCTGGTAAGAGGTGAGGTGGTCACATATGCCAAAAGGGAGAGGTATGGCAAGCAGACCCCAGCTCTAAAAATGGCACTCCTGATAACCATAGTATAGTAATCCTTCCCCAAGTCATAGCCACCATCCCATGAAATAATTCAGAATGAGGAGCATACCCAGAGAGAAGCCTGATGGAAGAGGGCAGTATTTAATTGCCAGCCATTGGCTAACACAGTGGAGGAGTTATGTAACCTTACAGAACAGAAGGAAGATTAAAAGCTCTACAACCTTAAGTAGATGCTGAGCAACAATACCAACTGAAGTATCCAAAGCAGTTCTTGCCTGGTGCTAGCTACCAGTTGAGAATGGAGTGCCAATCTATCATTCGTGAACTCAGCCAGGCTCAGCATTGCCCTCTGCCAGTTCTGCTGACTGCATACCCAAGGCATTGAGCCCAAGCATCTCAATTGAGGTAGCTGCTTCCCCATCATGATGAGCTAAGATCTCTGTGCTTAGCATCTATCCCAGAGAGGAGGCCAAGGCTGGATCTCTAGGTGATCCAGCCGTGTACAAAGCCACCACCATCAGGAAGCAGGCAAAAGTGTTCCGCACACCTGCAGAGTGCAGGCAGAAAATCATACATCTAGATATGGTTGAGCCCCCATCCAGATCACCCCAGAACAAATGTTTTCCTCCACTCTTCTCCAGCTCTTCTCCAAATCCTAAGCCATCAGAGGACGTTTCCTCCTCCTGTGCTCTGTCCTTATTATCAAACACTCACATCTGATAGGTTCTCCTTGGGAGCCCAAGATTTCTCCTCAGAACGTAGATGTGTAGGCAGATAGATGCCTAAAGAGAAGCACTGTGTAGAATACAGCATACATTTTCTCTAAAAACAAGATCCTTCTTGGGAATTCTGGAGAGTAACCCCATCCCCTCTTATGACCCCAGGAAGAACCTCAAGCTGGAATCCCATTGTGTGTCTCCCTACAGTAGATAATATATTCAAATACTGAGGACAAGCTTCCCAGGAGAAGAGAAGGTTCACTGTGATTGGACACCATGGCCACCAGGAGGGTCATAGACAGATGTCCTGCTCTGAGCAATTTTCCTGAAGATTGGTCTTGCAGAAACCAACTAAACTATGGCCCTAGGCCTAGTCAACAGGCAAGCTTTGGTTAATTTGATGGTTGAGTCATAAGGCAGTCCAGACACTGTGAAGGGAAGGATGTGCTTTATTCTGCCATAAAGTACCTGGTCTGCTCATGGCTAGGACATAGTCTCTACCCATGCTGTTGCTTATTAAAACTTCTGGATCACCTTGTCTCCCTATTTAGAAGAAATGCTAGGCCCTGGGAACAACTGTTTTAAAAATAAAGCAATAAGAATGTCTCTAGGTTGTGTATACTCCATCAGGAAATAACCACTGGGCATGCCCACAAGTTCTCCTTTGAAGATGAAGGGGAGGGAGAAAAGAACTATAAACCATTGATGAAAAAATCAGTTTGGCTCAAGAAAAGGAGGGGAATGGATTCCAGGGGTTGAGAGGATGTACAAAGGGTGAGGTGTGATTAATCAGATCCACCTTCGTTGATGTCCAGGTTATGACAGGCCCATGAAAATATCTGACTAGGAATCAATCTGCCTCAAATCAAGAGTTTTGACAAGAGAAAATGTGTATGGACCCTTTAAGAAAATTTAAGGCCTCCACCTCATTAGAATTCAGCTGACTTATTCAAAAGGTCTTCATGGAAGGTTCTAAGGACAAGCTTCTAAGAAGCTGGATGGGTAAACAGAATGTGTGAAATCACATATTTTTTTTTCAGTCAGAACAACTGTGAATCCAGCCCACTCTGGGAAGGTGATAGGGCCCAAAGGAAGGAGCAGAGACATCCGGAGTCAATAGACTTGAGTTTGAATCTTTAGGATTGAGGAGGGGACCCCTCAGGGCAAGCAGCAGATCAGCAGACAGGCCCAGTGAGAAGTGGAACTAATTGCTAGAGTCGGGAAGACGTGAAATCTTTCCCCTTGGGTCTGGAGAAGGGTGGAATAGATACTGAGCATGAAGAAGCTAAGGATGAGTGTTGGCACCGCATCTCCCAGACCATTCTCCACGCCTGCTCCCCACCCCAGGAGCTGACTCAGAAAGGATGCTCAGATATGCTGCACTGGAGAGTTAGTCCATTCCTGTGTCGCTCCATTAGGCTAGACTCCAGTCTCACTGTTTGAGGAGATAAATGAAGACTGATTGGCATGTCCTCTGTCATTGAAACCCCCTGCATGGTCATTCGCCCTGTGTCTCCTGAGAGTGCCTCACTTAGGCATTCTCCTTGACCTGACATACCCACTGTACCTTCATTGTTCTTCCCTGACTTGAGATAAGCCATGTTCTCTGACTCCGTCTCTGAGCACCTTCTTCTGCAGGTCAGGCACAGCACCTGGGCTGCTCTCTTTGGCTCCACATCATGGCTCTGCCCTGTGCTCATCATTAAAATAGATGTTGTTTCTAAGGACTCATCCTCAGCCCAGAACTACTTAGCAGAGGACCACTTCCGTCTTCTCACCTAATAAACACATGGGAGAGTTCCCAGTAAATGAAGGAATGAAGGCTTTACCTACAGGAAGGATCTCCGGGAACAGAGGTTGGGTATCGTTTTTCTTTATTTTCTTTTGCTTCCCTTGCCAAAATCATAAGTATGTTGAACTTGATACAACACTCGGCATAATCATAATTGTTATTTCTAGCCTCATTACCTATAACTCAAGTCTTCATCTTTTTCACAGTGACATTGCCTTCTCAAAGTGTGTGTAAGAGAGAATGTGTGTGTCTGCATGTATGTCTGTGTGTGGTGTATTTGATCTATGTGTGTGTGTTTGTGTCTGTGTGTATGTCTCTTGTGTGTATGTGTGCATGTAAGATGAAACAAACCCTTTTCTCCCTAAGTTGCTTTTGGTCATGGTGTTGTTTCACAGTGAGAAAAACCTTAGATAAGACAAAGTTAGTACCAGAGAGTGGGCTATTTTAACAGACCTCACCATGCTTTGAGGAAGATGTAGAAGGACTTTGTAACTTGTGGCTGGGAACACCATTGAATGTTTCAGAGAGAAGTAAATATTCTATCAGGGCTTTCTGAGTGACCCTTTGTATTAAAAAAGCACTAAAGTAAAATATTTGGTTTACTGGGACAATTATTGCTAAAAGTTGAGACTTTAGCTGTGGTCAATGTCACTGAAGTAATGTATTCTGGGAGTATTTCCTCAGGGTCAGCATACAAAGCTGTGGCCAGAGGGAGCCAAGGCTGTACCTTGTGCTGACAGCCAAACTAGTAAGATATAAGAATCACCCAAGTGGTACTAGATTTGAAGGCATGAAGGTGTCATGGATAGCAGCTTAAGCTGGGGCACCATGAGAGGTCCAGAAGAGACAACTAGTGAAGGTGAAGCCCCAGTTCCAGTAGAAGCCCCAGGATTGGAGGAATCATAAAAGAAGCTCCAGGAATGAAGGAACCATGAAGAGAAGTTGAGGGTTGGTATCATGTGGCAATATCCAAGCCTCTGAAGAGAGCCCAGAAGGGACTATTGATGAAGTGCAGCCCAATTTTATCAGACTCTAACATTTTAGAGATGTCAGCACACCTTAGAGAAAGGACAACCACCAAGGACTGCAGCGGGTATAGAGTGGAGCCAGACTGAGCCTAAGAAACAAGCTTTGCGTACCAACAATGGCACAGGTGGAGAAATGGAATGCTCTGGAGAGGCCCAGAAGATAAAGAGTGAGTCCCAGATGTTGGACACTGAGGCTTTTACACTACTGGACTTCAGTTTTTGATATGACTGTAACTGTTCCTAGTTCTTCTTCTTTGCCATAAGAAGCATGTTCCTTACTGTGCTGACTAGTTTTACGTCAACTTGACACAAGCTAGAGTCATCTGAAAGGAGGGAATCTTAATCGAGAAAATATCTCCATAAGATTGTATTTAGGCACACCTGTAGTACATTTTCTTAATTAGTGATTAATACAAGAAGGAACAGCCCATTGTGGGTGGTGCCACCACTAGGCTCATGGTCCTGGGTTCTATAAGAAAACAAACAAAAGAAGCCTGAGGAGCAGCCAGTAAGCAGCAGCCTTCATGGCCTCTGCATCAGCTCCTGCCTCCAGGTTTCTGCCCTGTTTGAGTTCCTGTCCTGATTTCCTTCATTGATGAAGAGTGATGTGGAAGTGTAAGCCAAGTAAACTCTCTCCTCCCAAAGCCGCTTTTGGTCATGGTGTTTATTCACAGCAATAGGAACCTTAACTAAGACTTTTTTTTTTATTTTACAGGAGCACATGGTTAAAAAAAACTTTGGAATTTTAGAATTTTACAAAGATTCTAGAATTTTCAAAAAACAAAAACTAAATATTTCAGAGAAATTTGGATATTTTAGAGAGGCTTTGAACTTTGAAAGAGACTTTGGGTGTTTTAAAGAAACAACTTTTAAAGGTTTGAAGTTTTAAAGACTGTGGGACTTTTAAAATTACTTGTGTTGGATATTGAGATATTGGTGTTAGGATGAGATCTCGGGGACAGACAATAAAGGAAAGATTGTGACTGAATAGTGATGTGTTTGTGTGTTGAGTTGACATTTGTGCTTGCTAGTTGTGTACGTTTTGTTTGGTTGTTTTGTTTTGTTTTTTGTCACCTTGACATAATCTAGACCATTTGGGAAAAGAGAACCTCCGGGGGGGGAGGGGCGGGGAATGCTACCATCAGACTGGCAGGCTTGGGCAAGCCTGTGGGGCATTTTATTAATTAATAGTTGACATGGTTAGACCCATTGTACAGTGAGTGGTACTATCTATGACAGGTGATCTCGAGTGCTATAGAAAGTAAGCTAGGTAAGCCATAAGGAGCCAGCCAGTAAAGCAGCATCCCTCCCAGCTGATGCTTCAGTTCCTGTCTCCAGGTTCCTGTCTTCAGGTTCCTGCCTCCAGGTTCCTGCCTTGACTTCCTTTAACAATGATCTATTACTTGGAAGTGTAAGCTTAAAATAACTGTTTCTTCCACAAGTTGCTTTAGGTCATGGAGTTTATCATAGCAATAAACACCCTAACTAAGACAATGCAGCTGGTGAAGTTCCAAAACGTTGAAATAAATGAACATGAACTATGAGTGAGGAAGCTGTTTAAAACATTGCTGCATCTTGTGTCTGAAATAATGGTCACTGTGGATTCTGTATACGCGATTTTACCATGTGCTCTCAATAATGCTGAGGACAGGCTATTATTGTTCTTGTTTGTTGTCATTAGTATTATTCATTAGTCATTATTTATACACATGAGAACCGAAGATTAACTCATTCAGGATTACAGAACTGGCAGGCAGGTCTCTTGCCTGCTAATGTTATACTTTTCCATTGCATGAAAAAAAATGCTTCAGCAATTACAATTTCTCTCAAGATATAAATAAATAAGATGTATTTATTTATACAACCATATAATAGAATATTACACCATGTTAAAAAAAATAATAAAGTAACTTGTATAGCCATGGATACATGTGTAAGAAATGGAAATTCATATTTGCAAGTAGATGAAGCCAACCATAAAGAACTCCATGCTGCACATTTATATTCTGAGAAGACAAAACTGTTGGCCCAGGAGACAGATCAGTCTTTTTCAGGAACTGGATAATAGGGCTGGTGAGTAAGCATCATGAACTTGAGGGCTGCTAATGAATAGGAGTGTGATGGCAACCTCATGCTTATAGTGTTTCCAGTGTGGTACACTGTCTCACGCCATCAATGGGGCCTATGGATTCTGAGCAATAGTGATTGGCCATATTGTTCCATCAGTGTAAACAACCCCCCACAGTGTGATGGGACTTGAAAATGGGGGTGGTCTACATCATGAAAGTAGAAAGGCTATAGAACATCTCTGCAGCCTCTACTCTTACTGTAAACCCAAAATTGCTCTAAGTAAAATATTAGAGTGAGAGAAAAAATCTTCATGAACACCAAATAAAAATTATTTTACCTGGAAGATTTTTTTTATTACATGGGAGGTAACATGGAACCTATGAAAACAGGGCTGGTGTTGGGTCAAAGTTTAATTTTGCATGGGTTTGTTCGAATGATCTATGAAGGAATTTAATGGCTAAAAAGGAAATTAGATTCTGCCATCTCAGCCAAACAATGCTTCTGCCTTGCCGTGAACAACCCTCTCCACAATTAGAGCAATGCTTGGCAAAGCAAAATGTTCTCTTCACCAATCTAGTTTGCTCTAACAATACCACGGACGGGTAATCCATAAGTAGAATTACTTGGCTCACGGTTCTGGAGGCAGGCAAGTCTAAGAACAGCATGGGCATCTGTTCAAAGTCTGGTGAGGGCCCTCTGGATGCATCAGCTCATGGAAGAAGGTTGGGAGTAAAGGAGAGACTGAACCCATCTTCTTGTCAGGATTCACCCACCATCACCTCTTGAGTCCATTCTTGAGGACAGAGCCTGTAGACTTCACTCCCTCGACACTGGCCACTCAATATTACTGCACTGGGAGTCAAGTTTCCAATACACCTCTGGATCTGAAGGCCAGATCTATAATTGGTGCTCCTCCGGAGACTAAGGCAAAAGAATCACAAATCCAAGGCCTGCCCCAGCTATAGCAAATTTAATATTTAATAAAACTATGCAACTTGGTGATAGTCTGTCTCAAAATGAAAAGTAAAAAAGAAGAGGTCTGGAGTTACGCCCAGTGGTAGACTGTTTGGGCAGCTATATCATAATTGAGCCCTAGGTTCCATACCCAGTACCACTGAGAGGAGGCCATAACCCCAACACAAGAATTTGGGGACCTATTCAAGTTACAGCGGCCATGCTATGTCAATTCTAATACCTAGACAGTTCTTCCTTCTACACAGTGGTCTCTGTTTTCCTGAGATATAGTTAATTTTTTCACATGAACAGCCACAGATAAGTCTTTCCAACACAGGGTGTGATCCGATACATTTCTCATCTCATTTTTATGCTGACTCTATATTAAAGTGGGAGTTGTCAAATATTTCACTTAAATGCCTCTGGAAAATATTCCTCCCTCTTTGTGCCAATTTTTGTGTAACATCAGTCCAGATGCACACAGATCTACCTTCTAGCGTATCCTCTAACTGATGGCAGTTGTTGCACAATGTGTGCTCAGTCCTGGGTACCACAAAGGCAGGTGAGAAGGGTAACCAAAGACTGAGCAAAGACGTGAAGGTCCCTGCTAGCATCCTGAAATCCTAAGATCCAAAGAAAACCCAAGTCTCCCATCCCAGCAAGCCTGTCTGATGAAGAAGGTAATTTGTTTAAAATAACACAGTTAGGAGCTAGACAGATGGCTCAACAGTTCAGAGTTCCTGCTGCTCCTGCAGAGGACCTGAGTTTGGTTCCCAGCACCCACATCAGACAGCTCACAACCACTTAAAACTCCAGTTCAGAGGAATGTAATGCTCACTCTGGCCCCACAAGCACCTAAATTCATAGTACGAATACTCTACTCCACCCAACACATATATATGCAATTAAAAATAAAAAAATAAATCTTAAATGACACAGTGTTTTAGGCTTTCTGGAACCCACATAAGCATCTGGTAATTGTATCTTCAGCTCGGAGCTCACAACTGTCATTTCTGAAACTCCATTCTATCTCCTAATATCATTACCATGATCTGCATTTAAAGAATGCTCAATTTTGAATTCTTATTTTATAATTACTTCAGATTACATGGGGTTGACCTATGCCTCTTTCTCCAAGTCACAGAGGTAAAATCTCCAAAGCTAATAAAAGTGATTGTACTAGGAAAGGTTGGGAAGTGTTTGCTAGCAAAATAAAAGGTGAGCTAAAGACCTGAAGGAATGCAAGAAGCTGTAGGAGACGGGGGTTTATAAAGGAATAAACAGGAAACTGAGGGCCTCATATGAGGACTAAGACACTGTCTTGGAATAGAGCACAATTCTCTCGAACACTGAGCCAACTCTTAGAGCAAATGTGAAAGAAAGGTTGTTAGATACAAGGCCAATATACAAAAATACACAGCACAGCCAACAAATTAGAAAGCACAGGCTAGGGAAGATGATTGTGTTCATATTAATAAGAGTAAGGAGAAACTCAAAATGTATAAAACCATTAATGGAGACATATTTTTAACTTTTTTTGAAAAGCTAATAAAGGAAAACCAGGCAGTTGGATTGACACCCAGTCACAGTGACAGACAAATGCTCTTTCCTCCATGTCACAATAAGTGAAATGCAAATCCGTATGACAAATGGCCGCTCCATGGCAGTGTGTCATCTCAAAGGACATGTGAGGGAGCAAAGATCAAAATAGCACAAGCAGTTCTGTTGCCAAAGGACAAAACAAAAAGGATGATGCAATGCGCCAGGTACCTCGCTTTACAAAAGGCTCCAGTGGCTAAACAAGAGTGGCCCCTAGCAGGCAAATGGCCAGCTTAACACTGGGATCCCAGAAAAGGTGACACATTCATAGAAAACTGAGCTATGACCAACTGACCCAGAAATCAGTGAAGGAGAAGAGTTGGCTTCATTAACAGCACCATGACACCAACTCTTCATGGGGCAAGACAAAAAATTACCAACCGTCAATTAATTTTAGAGAACTAAAAGCACTACCACTTACAGGACCTGTGATATTTAGCAAGAAACCCCCATCCCCTAATCTTCTCATCTGCAAAATGGAACAATATAATTGTAATTCTAACATAAAGAAGAGTAAAGTAAGTGAGTGGTTTGGTTTTTGTTTGTTTGTTTGTTTGTTTGTTTTTTGTTACTCAGAACAACATCCAATATATACATTCATCCAATAAACAAACTAAGATCAATGTTAATGACTAAGTGAACACGCATGCAAATTTCTCTGTGGCATCAAGGGAGATGAGAACTTTTTAGACGAAATGCCAAGACCATGAACATAATTGAAAACATAAATAATTTGACTTGGAGCGGGAGATGGCTCAACAGTTAAGAACACTGGCTGCTTTTCCAGAAGACTGGGGTTTGGTTCCCGCATGTCTGCTAATAACTGTCTGTAACTCCAGTCCAAGAGATCTGATGCCCTCCTCCGGCCTTCTGTAACACTTCATGGACATGGTGACCAGGCATACATGCAGGTAAAATGCCCATATACATAATATAAAATCTCGAAAAAGATAATAATTTGATTCTGTTAAACTTTTAAAATCTCTATGTTGAAAGATGTCATGACTAGCCTTTGGATTTCAAGTCAACCCAAAGGATGAGGGAAGATATTTACAGCATATACAATATCCACATACAGACTTTGTAAAGACAAACTAGAAATAAGAAAAAGACAAATAACTTAATATAAATGTGAGCAAAGATATAAGCAATGATTCAAAGAGGAGAAAATCCAAAGTCAATGAATATATAAACCATGCTCAACATCATGGATAATCGTGGAAATAGATATATAAATGTGAAACAATACAATATCCCTTTACACACTTTGTTAGTCCATGTTGCCTTACTATAACAAAATACCAGAGGCTGGGTATTTTGCCACCTCTGTTTCCTACATACCACAGCTGACAACTCAGAAAGGCTATTGCCAAAAAAGCATCCAGAACTGTAACACACGTCAGGACCAACCTCTACTGCTGCCCTCTGGTCTAAGCTCCATCATTTGTCTCCTGGACCATTGAAATAGCCTTTTATAGCTTATGTGCTTGCCCTCCTGGACCACTGTAGTCAGTTGCCTTTCACTGCCTATCTCCTTACACATGTACCATCTTTTAATGTATTTTAAGCGTATCAACTGAGGCTAAATTTGAGTCAGATCATGTTACTCCAGCTCAAAACCCACCCACAGCTCCCACTCAGAAATGGGAAAATGATATCAAGTGACCACAACTCAACCATAATCTGGTTCCAACTCCTCCTTGGCCTCAGCCCCTGCTGCCTCTATCCTGGGGCCCCTGCAATGATGCGGAACCTGGAGGCAAGCTTCCACCTCAAGCCCTTAGCACTTTTTCTGACTACAATACTTTTTCCCCATAAACCTACACTTCCTTGAACTCACACAAATAAAATCATCTCAGTGAAGCCTCTCCTCACCAGGCTTCTAAATTCTGACATCACCACTGACACTCCCCACACATGCTGTCTGGTATACCTTTTACTAAATTTATGTTTCGGGAGCAAGGGATTTTTGTTCTTTTGAGCATTTGACATCCCAGTATTCAGTAGGCACCCAATAAATATTGGCTCAATAAATAAGCAACTATAAGTTATAACTCTACTATCTTCCAAGCATCATGTTTGTGACTGGAACAAAGAATTGGGAGGGTCTAGGTGAATCTCTGAAGGACTGGCAATTACGTAGCAGAATGTAACTGAACTATTGTATTTATACATGGGTTAATACTTCAAAATAATTAAAGAAGCTATGGAGGAGAACTCAGCTGTTTCCATTTAGCAGGGCTGTTTGTTCCGTTTTGTTCTGCAGGAGGCACTATACCAACCAAGAGGATACCCCTCCTAGCCCTCATGCAGATAGCTGCCTCTGTGCTGTCCATGTAGACATCATACAGACTCTGGAAGTCAGAAAGTCATGCTTCTGCCCTCTGTTCCAGTGTCAAGTGGGACCCCTCTCAAATGTCCCAGTGATGACTCTAAGATGGAGTGACAAATTGAAGCCCTCTTTCTCCTTCCAGTAAAAGTGTTTGACCTCACAGGTGGCCTCTGCAAACACACACATGGTGACCTACCCGCCTGGGGAACCAGACTCTCTGAGGCATGGGAGCCTGTGCCTCTCTTAGGTCATGGAATTGTACGATTCTTTTATGACTAAAAACACGATTTCAGAAGCCTGACACGGTGTGCTACAGATGGTGTTTGAGTGTGGAGCTCCGGATCACAAACTTTCCATCCTGTCTCCCAGCCCAGCCCCAAATCCACACTTGCTTACATTTAAAAAGGGGGTGAAAGATCTTGGGAAAGAAGCCATAGAATGCATGAAGATCACACTGGATGGGAAGAACTGTCTTTATTGAATGCAGATAGGAAGGGATGTGCTCCCCCGTGAGGAATTCCACTGCCAGCATGCGCTGTGGGGCTGCACACCAGGACCTGTCTGCTTATGCAATTCGGAGCGTTCATCTTTTCACCCCTTCCTTTAGTCAGCTCGGGTCTGGCTTTCATTATCCTCACCATGTGTTCTCTCCTTAGTGTAAGCTGCGATTGTTGACTTGTAGAGCATTGGAAAGCAACAAAGCAAGAATAGCACAATTTGGTCAGAGCCAACAGCAGCCCAGAGTTTAACTGAACTTACTCAAAGCAGGTCCTGAAAACAAAGGCTTACAACTGTGCCTTTTGCTTGAACCAATGCCCAGAGCCAAGTTCTCTGTGTCCAGGAATTCTTCAGCACGGATGATCCCTGTCTCAACCTCGGGAGGCCAAATGGACCCAAAGGCCAGCTCTCAAAAGCTCTGCCCTTGAGGACTTGTGGCAAGCTGTCTTGCTGTGATGTTCAGGAGTCTCCATCCCTAGGGAGCTTGAGAAGTCACAACAGCTTCCATCACTTCAAGAGTGGGTCCATCTTGGCTTTGAAATGCTGTGCATGGGAGGCACTGTTTCAATTCACTCCTTGACATACTCTATTCTACTGTCCACATTAGCCACCAATGGTCTCAATTACCCGAAGATGCTGTGATTGTCCATAAAACTTAACATATGGAGGACACCCTTTATATTGGGCACAGGTAACTGGCACACAGTCCTGAAGGAAAAAATGCTAAACACATCTTTCCTCCTCTCTGCCTCCTGACTAGCTGCCTCACACTCTTGTCCCCATGACTCAGTTCCCTACAGTGGAAGACTAGCTTCAATGTGTGAGTCAAAAATACTCTCTCTTTTTTGTTGTTTTTGGTTTCTTTGAAACAGGGTCAGTCTCACTACATAACTCTGTCTGTCCTGGAATCCAATATGTAGACCAGGTTTATCTCAAACTCACAGAGATCTGCCTGTCTCTCCCTCCCAAGAGGTGAGGTCAAAGGCTTGCTCTGCCACCACGCCTAGCCCTATGCTCTCTTTTCTTAAATTGTTTTTGTTGGGTGTTTTATCTCAGGAATAAGAAAAATAATAATAATGAATAGAGACCCTGAAATAAACCAACACAGCAACAGCTACCTCATCTTTGGCAAAGGCGTCAAAAATATACATCGGTTTAAAAAAATCTCCATAACAAAGCTAGGAAGTGCTAAAAGACTGGATATCTACATGTAGAAAAATGAAACTGAACCCAATAGCTCAAACTGCACAAAAATCCACAGAGAGTGAATCACAAACCTTCATGTAAGACCTGAAGTACTAACACTGCTGGAAGGAAAGAGAGAAAACACTAAGATACGGGCATGGGCAAAATCTTTAAAGATGGTTCCAACAGCAGCAGAAGTAGCCCTAAGAATTGGCCAAAGGGACTGCATAGAATTAAAAGGCTCCCCTACAGCAAAGGAATCAGTCAAGAGAGTAAAGAAATCATCCATAGATGGGAGAAACTTTTCCCAGCCTCAGAACTCATAGACGTATTCCGCCATGCCTGTTCTTCTAAAAGTTCTGTGTGAACAGAACATGATGATGTGTATGTGCTTGAAATCTGGAAATGAAACCCATTACTTGGTGTGCTTTTCCACATCCCACTGACATTTATATAACTTCTTCAACAATGCCTTTTAAAGCTGGACTGCATTCTTGGTTTTGACTACACGGGTTTCTTTCTTCACTTCTTCATGAGCTGGCTATATGTCCAGTGCCTTCTGTTCTCTGGCTTGGTTCTAGAGAGGCACAGAACCTCCCTGCTCTGCTGATTAACCCTTTGTTGGACAAATTGCCTTAATTTGACCATTTGTCCATCATTGCTTTTTGGTACCTGAGATTTTTCCAGGAAAAAAAAATGTTTGCCAAAATGTTTTCTTTCAACCATTTTACCTTTGGAGGTCTCAAACTTGGATTTTAATCTATTTTAAGTTGATTTTGATATATATATCTTGATTAGTTTTCTCATCTTAAGAACCTCCCAGAGACCTTTTATAAAATCAGAATTTTCAGTTCCTTTAGCAGCCAATCAAACTGACTAATAAAATTAACTATGTTCCTTAAGGTTAGATTTTTTTTTTTTTTAACAAAGGGTTCGTGTTTTTTTCATAAACATGGGTTGGTGTGGTCTTGGGTTTGTCTGGGGTTTTTTTTCTCTCTTGTTCACTTGATTTCAGATTTGTTGTCGTACGGTTCTTCATCATAACTTATTGTCTTGATCATCTTCTGAATCTCAGTTTAGTTGGTTATGGTCTCCTCGTTTCTCCTGGTTTATGGTTTTTGTTGTTTAAAGCCCTTTCTGTCTTTCTGCATGTTGAACCTAAGGAATGATTTGTGGGGATTTTTTTTCTTTATTTCCTCCCTAAACTCAGAAGCAAGACCAAATCAGGAGGGACAGCAAGTTTTTTGCAGAAGGCCAACAGTAAGCATGTTCTACTCTGTAGTCTCTGGGAGTTCCAAAAGCAGCCAGAGACAATATATTACCATAGACTGTGACTGTACCAGTAAAACTGGGAAACTGGGTGACTGACTGGGCTTGTCCCGTTGGCACCAATCCAGAGTTAAATTTAAGTTAACTGCTATTTCAAGCTTAGCTCCACTAGCCGCCGGGCACTTTGCAAGTGAGCAATAGCCACAGCAGCAAACACAGGACACTTCCATCCAAGGTTCAACTGAGGAGTGCTGCTTTGAGCCTTGGACATCTGCTAGGCTCCTTCTGAAGTTCCTCTTTCCAAATTCCAGCTTTATGTGGTGCTTTCTGACCAGGCCCTAAGCTACAGCCTACTGTGAAGTCCATAAAAAGCCACAGGGCAGGTCCTGCACTTGACAAGGGACACCGAGCACCAGCCACAACCTATTCCAAGTCAAGCCGTGGATGCAGCCTGCTTGCCTCTCCAGATGTGATCATACTCACGGTATAGCCTCGGAAGACATTCTCTGCTTCTATGTGTCACTGGCAATGCATTTAAAATGTACTTTATACAGCATTTTACATTTATTCATGTTTGAGTAGGTGTTGAGACAGAATCTATGTTGTAGCATGCCCTATGCATAGCTGGCCTTGAACTTCTGAGTCATCCTCCACGTACCGGGATGATAGGCGTGCACCACCATACATGGAAGACTCCACATATTTAGGTATTATATCTTGGTGTAATTTGTTCAGATATTTAGTCCACCCTACTGCCAAAGATGGAGATGCCATTATTGGAATTTCCCACAAATCACCTCTGTCTGTCTTCTTTCCCCCTCCTCCTCCCTCCTGCTTCCTATTTCTTCTTCCTTTTAACCTTTCCCATTTTTATTCCCTCCCTTTGCATAGAAGTATGAGGAAAAATCAGCCTCAAATAACTAGCTGAGAGCTCTCATTCTTAGAACACAAAAAAACAAATGAAAACTGGGTCTGGTCTAGCTGCAACAATTTGATGACATGAATGAAACACACCCTTGATTTGTATTTGAAATGGAATCTTAAATGACCAGAGAGTCTACTTTTGACATGCCAGCCCTTACAGGAATTCACTGGTCTCTCCTAGGAAAGGGTTATTGGTGTCTAGCTGGCAACAATGTAAAAGAATGTTCCATTTGCTGATGATCATGTCCTGTAGAAGGAAATTAAGGAGAAACGAAATGTCATTAATTTTGGGGTTTAAAAACTGTGCACCTTTTCTCGGTGGGGCCAAGGTTGGGCTGTGGCTGAGCTCCCAGGATCTCGAAAGGGGTGGTCAGTAGTCAAACTTCTAGCAGTTAAGAGGCCCCAGGCATCCCGGCCGGGAACGTCTTGGGCAGCCTGGTAGGGGAGGCTCTGTGCTCTGTCTCTTGCTCTCTCCCTCTTGCTCGCGTTCTCTCTGACTTGGAAGCATTTATTATGTGAAGACATGTGAGAAAGTCAGGATTTTACTAAAGTCCTTGGGTTTTAAGGTTTATTGTAGTGTGTATTAGTCAGAACTCCTTTCAAGTGAGGAATTACTCAAGCAGGTTTAGCCTGGGATGAGAGGTGAGCCAGATGAGTGAATTCTCTTTTACAGCTGTTATCATTTACTGAATATCTGCTCACTCTATCAGTTTCTGAACTATATATACTGAGCTATATATACTGATTCTGGCTGTTTGTTGGTTTTGGGTTTTTGGTTTGGGTTTTTTTTTTTTTTTTTTTTTTTTTTGGCAAAGAAAAAAGAAAAGGACAAAAGAAAACAAAAGACCAAGTATGGGTCATAATTAGCACATTTTATCAAATCAACATAATTCTCTTGTGGCAAGAATATTTCTGGTGAGATTGTAAAGCTGTATTATTGTGAATTTTTAGATTACCCAATTTTACTATTTTGGAGTTGTGGTTTACATGAAACACCTCCATCTGTGGCCTGAGCCCACCTCCCCTATTCCCCTGTACCTCCGTACTGGTCACCACAGTAAAACAGATGCATAGAACCTCCACCCCTCAAGCCTGCTTTTCAGGCTCACGGTGGGGCCCCAGAGCCACTAGATTTTTACTTAAATTACAATGAACACATCAAAGACAAAGAGAACCAAGGAGACACATTTGATGGGACCAAGCCAGTCTCTTAGTAACAAGGCCGTGATGACATAAATACACTTGACAACGGTGTCAATGACCAGTGCACCTTCATGTAGCTCAGCATAGGATCAACCCTGGTGACACACTGTGATACAGCTGAGGGTAGGAAGTCTAGACTCTTGGGCTTGAGTCCCAACTCCCAACCATGTCACTTTGGACAAGATGTTACTCTGTTCCTGATTGCTCATCCGAGAAACACAGGTGGTAGGATGAGTCACCTGGCAGGACAGTAGAAAGTGA
>JAJTUV010002879.1:0-96889 GCA_021653895.1 Mastomys natalensis
GACTATTTCTCCACAGCCCGTGTATTGAAAGCTTGGTCCTCAGTCTGCTATGAGAAGTGATGAACTTTTTAGGGAGATACTATTAAAAAGAAATTAGACTCTTTTGAGGGTGTTCTTCCTTTCTCTTTCACTTCTTGGCTCTCATGAAGTAAAAATGGCCCCTGCATACCATTCTCTCTCACAATGTACCACAAGATGCCCAAAGTGACAAGGTGACAAGGCTAAGTGACTATGGACTGAAACGTCTGAATTTACGAGTTAAATATCATCTTCTCTTAAGTTGATACTGTGTCACTTTTGGGGGGGAAGATATGAAGAGACACTAGTCACCCAGAATAGAGCACTACCAGCAGACCAAAGAAATACAAGCCCGGCTTTGGTGAAATGATGAATCTGTTGAGGTTGCTTACAGGAGCATGGGTGACTGTATGTATACATCTGCCATCCCTGGAGCTCCCTGCACAGCCTTCAAGAGCTTCCAACCCACCAGCAATTATCCACAACTTAGACCAATTTGAGGAGGAGCCTTGTGAATCTTGCAAATATGTGACGTTCCAAAGTCTTGTGAGTTTGATGAGAATCTGAGTCTGGTAAGTATTTCATTAACTTCTTGAGTCTCCTGAACATCCTCCCTCCTTTAAGGGGGGAGAGACACAATAAGAATATAAAAGCTGAGCACAGACACAATGGAAAGCAAATGGTTTGGTAAAGGAGGAATGATTTAATAGATTTTTATCTTACACATCAGAACCTCTTACCTTTTTCTTTTACATACTGAATGAGATCACTGAACAAATAATAAACTTAAAGACCTGTCGGATGGATTTTAGTAATAAATCATTTCAGATGTAGGCCATTGGCTAATTATTTTGTAACCTGTCACGATACAGAGTTTTGGAGATTTTTCATGTGATCATGGTCAGTCACTGGTTGAAAACAAAGCTCAGAATAGGTCTACCCTGAAGCTCAGGGAAGGGGGCTGTGGGAGAGCAGAATGGAGAAGCCTGGAGGCTCACACACCCTCCCTTCTCCTCTGCCACACGTCAAAACTGGAAACAAAAATCCTTCACAGCTTAGGCAATTCAGTGATCTAGTCTGGCCTAGTTTTACTGTTTTTATGTTTAGAACTATGGTGTAATTACAAAAGCAAAGATAACCTGTGGGATTTTATTCAATGAAGTTTGGACATATTCTACTGATTTTCTAGTGTATTTAGTATGTCTTCCTGCATATATTTGGCTTAATTGTATTGTAATGCATAAGAAATTACTGTGAAACAACTAATATTTATTACCTCATGTCATTTCTGAGGCCAGGGATCAAGGAATGGCTTGCATTTTTGCATGAGGTGACAGTCAGCATGTCTGTCAAGTTTGAATAAAAGGACTGAGTTTGGTGGTGCATGCCTGCATTCTCAGTTACTTGGGAGACTGAGGCAGGGGAAATCACTTGAGTTGTGGAATTCATGCATGACCAGCCTGTGAAAAAAGCTGAGGTCCTGTCTGAAGAAAGCAAATAATACCAAAAGCTAAATCAGAAGGCTTGGTTGAAACTAGAAGCTTCACTTCCTAGGTGCTCAAGTAGCTCCTCACAGACAGCCTTCAGTTCTTTGCCAGGTAGACATCTCCATCCAGCTGTTTAAAAAAGGACAGCCAGCTTCCACCAGAGTAAGCATCCCACCAGAGACATATTGGTATCCTCTTCATTCTCGTCTCTAAGTTTTAAGCTGCCACAGTGTTCTACTCAAAGACTATAGTAAACAGGGTGAGAACCAGACTCTACTTCCTAATAAGGGTAGTATATTTTTATATACCATCTGATGTGTAAAACAACTATATTTAAATAAGGACTTGCTTGTGGGGCTGGAAAGATGGCTCAGTGTTAAGAGTGCGTATCGGTCTTTTACAAAAGATAAGTTGAGTTCCAGTACCTTGCGAGAGGGTCCCACCCTCTGATAGCTCCACCTCCAGGGGAGCTGAAAACTCTAGCCACTGTGGGCACCTACACTCACATGCACACACCCAAAGACAAACACGATTTAAAATAAATCTTTAGAAAGTGGAAAGGGTAAATGAACTCAATGGAAATGGTTTTCATACTTCAGTCAAAGTCAAAATTAGTAATAATAGTCAACTAACGGTTAATATTAGTAAATTGCAATGTCACAGATATAGTTTAATATGTAAAACAAACTCTTAAGAAATATAAACTCCACAAAACAATATAAAAGACTACAGAATCTCAATTCTTTTCCAGTAATCTGCAGGCACGTAAGAGAAATGGGAATAAGAACCACTATCAACAACAAATAACAAACATTGAAACGACATGCCAAACCTAATAAATCAGTAGGTACCTTAACTATTCCAGTTAAAACAGAGGTTATCAAAGTAAATTAAATAGATACATACTCCATATAAGCTGGTTCCAAAAAACTCACTTAAGATACAATGATAAAAGCAAACACACAAATCTATTTATGTAAGACTCTTTAAAGGACTATATTTTATAATTGAGAATAAGATAAGTTCGATCTTAGAGAGGGTATGGGAGGAGAGTGTGTATGACGTAGAAAAACGGAGGCAACGTAGCGAATCTTTAGCATCTTAGTTAGGTTCCTATTGCCAATGTGAAAGCAAACTGGAGAGGAGAGGGTTTATTTGGTTTACACGTCCATATCACCGTTCAGCATCTAAGGAAATCAGCAGAACTAAAACCTGAGGCCATCCTACCCACAGTGCGCTGGGCCATCAATCACAAATTATGAAAATGCCTACAGACTTGCTGATAGTCTGATCTTACGGAGGCATTTTCTAACCTAAAGCTCCCTCCTCTCCAAGGAGTCTAGCTTCTGTCAAGTTGACATAAACTAGGCAGCACACTCAGAATGAATCTTTTAATTTTTCTGCATCTTGGAACTACTACTAGTAGTAACAGATACACAAACTGACATGCGATATGATTGTGTCAAATGCACACACAGACACAAGTAGGCTCAGCACTGTTTCAATATCACTGTCCTTAATCCACTTGTGGTACTGTAAAATGCTATCGCTGGGACAATGTTAGGGATGGTCCTATTACTGTAAACAAATACCTGAGGATAATCAGCTTACAAAAGGGGTGGGTTTGCTAGCTCACCGTTTCAAAGGTTTCAGCCCATAGATGATTGGCTCCGTGGCTCCTTTGTCTGTAGCAGGGAAGGACTTCATGGCAAGGGCGTGTGATGAAAGAAAACTGCTCATGTCATGGCTGAGAATGCCGCGTGCGTGCGTGCGTGCGTGCGTGCGTGCGTGCGTGTGTATGGTGTGGCCACAATCCCATTTAAGGTCATGTCCCAATTCCCTAAAGATTTCCTATAAACACTGCCTCTTAAAGGTTCTGCCACTTCCTGGGAGCACCACTCTCTCTGGAGACCAAGCCTATAACATACTGGTCATAAGGGGACATTTCAGCTCCAACTGTAGTAGAGGGAGGAGAGGCAGTGTCCATGCTTGGTTACAGGTTCTCTGTTTGGTATTCCTGTGACTCCATGTGAATCTACAGTTATCTCGTACTATACCATTTAATGAAGCATTTATCTTTGTGCTTCATAATGAAATATAAAGTCTGTAAGAACAGTCTTTATTGAACATTTAACTACATATCACCACCCCTGAGGAATGTTTTGCTCTCAAAATCAAATGCATTAGACTCCTCATCAAAAGTGCAGTTGTAGCCTGAAGGAGCCACATGACTACTAAAGACTTAAGACATCCAGATCAATGAAATGTATCATCTTGCCTGGACCCTGATGTGAAATAGGAGAACTAATGCCACCACTGATAGAGAGCTGTTGTCTCTTAAGGAGTAAAACAAATACAATTAAAGTAATGCCACCCTATGGCCTCACATTCACCTAAGCCCTGCCAGCTTGATGCACTGGGGGATATTAAGCTGATTTTTGTCTTCTGTCTGTACAGGATGGGAGTCTGTGTGTCTGTTGGTATGCATGTATGTCGGTCTGTATTGTGGTGGAGCGGTTTCTGTGCCTAGTTTTACAGCACCCAGCGAAGTACTTTAACACTAGTCCAGTCATCTTTAATCTGGAGTTCATCCTTAAAAGTTTCCTCTGGGGGCACGTGGAGAGACAGTTTACTGGCAAAGAACATTTACTGCTCCTCCAGAGACCCTGGGTTCCATCCCCAGTACCCACATGGCAGCTCACAGCAGCCTGTAAGTCAGGTTCCAGGGAATCTGACACTGTCTCCTGACCTCCGCAGGTACCAGGAATGCATGGGATGCGTTGACACACATGCAGGCAAATGCTCACACACATAAAATATAAACAATAATATTTTCTGTTGCCTTTTGGAACTTTAAAATCTAATGCATTTTATGGTAAATCCAAGGGCTATAACCTCTAATTTGATATTAATAACTTTTGGTTGTCGAAATGCAGTTTTTCGAGTATTTGCTTGATTATAAGTTGTCCTTACAACCTCATATTTCTAATAAATACACACCAAGCTAACCTCTGTGAGAATCTGAATAACTCAGCTCTAGCGAAAGCTTTCTTATAAACATAATAGTACTTATGTAAAGTATTATTAAAACTTTTAATAAATACTTTGTGTCAGGCATGGCAGTACATGTCTAGTACTCAGGAGGCAGAGGCAGGTAACTCTGAAGGCAAAGACCAGCTTGATCTACATGGTGAGTTCCAGGACAGCCAGGGCTACATAAGAGAGTCCTTGTCAAAAAAAAAAAAGGAAGGAAGGAAAAGAAATACTTCATTTTTGTGTGTGAAAAGTCCATAAAGAGATACATTAAGTATTAGCAATGGCTGTTTTGTGTAAGTAGGTTCACTTAATTTTCATTCCTGTCCATGTCTTATTTTCCTGGTTTACTTTTTGGCTGTGTATTAATTCACAAAGTGGAAGATGCTTTATAATGGGTGTATTTCACTGTGCAAAGCAATGGGTTCCAGTAAATTGGTTTCATATACTCTGTACATCAGATACGCTGCTCAGGTTCACCCACCATTTCCATCTCCCATCCCAAACCCCTCCAGCTGAGCCCATTTCTCCTCCCAAATAGACACACTTTCATGTAATTTTCATGACATTTTTTTTTCAATCTTGACTCTGCATCTGAGAAAAAATTGCCATGTTTGCTTTGGGGTATCTGGCTTTTCAGTAAATAAGAATATCCAGCTTCATCTACTTTCAAAAATGGCACATTTCCATGCTTCCATGCCTGAATCAAACTCCATTGCATACATAATATAAGTTTGACAAGAGGTGTTTGACACCTAGTCTGAGTCATTGCCTAGCTAGTAGTGAATAACGCCACACGTTTATGTTCAGATCTCTCTTGGTATGCTGACTTAGAATCCTCACATATATATCAGGTGTGGTCTAGCTGAATAGCATGGTAATTCTATTTTCGGTTGTCCCCAAGAATCTCCATACTGATTTCCATAGTAACTGTACTAATAGACTTTACCATTAACATTGTTAAAGGTTCCTTTATCCCCACATCCTCACCAGTATTTGTTGTAGAATCTCAACATACTTTGATAGCTTTTCTCGTCTCAATTAACCTAGACCCCTGAGATCTCTCAGACACTGGACACCAACCAGGCAGCATACACCAGCTGTATGATGCCCCCAACACATAACAGCAGAGGACTGCCGGGTCTGAGTTCAGTCAGAGAAGATGCATCTAACCCTCAAGAGACTGGAGGGAGTTTAGAGACCTGGTGGGGTGGTGTTGTGGTAATTATTTTAAAATCAGTCTCCGGATCAAGCCAACTATTTAAGTTGTGGCTGGACTTGCTGACTCAACTGCCATGTTTCTCAGCTGGAGGCCATGTGCGCGCAGCAGCTAGAAAAGGCCAGTCAGAAACACCAGCCTGCCATCCATGAGACGCCAGCATGGGAAATGGCTCTGCAAATCTTCCATGCTGTCTCCACAAAGCTGGACATTGCCCAGACCATCCTGCCATCCACACAGGCCCAGTAGAAAGATGAGACTCTAATGCTTAAAGATTAATCAAAGACTTATATATTTGGTAATGATCAGTAACAAGATACCCATACAATCAGAAGTGTAACCCAATACCCAACCTAGATATACCAACTACAGATATACTTTGACTGCTACAGACGTGAACATCTGCCTCCATCTCCTCTCTCTTTTCTCCTCCTCTTCCTTTTTTCTCTTCCTCTCTTAACTCCTCCCACCTTAGCTCCACCTACAGGGTGAGGACATTCTCATGGAGACAGGGGTGTAGGAGGAGGTACAGGAGGAGGAATAGTCAGAGGGTGGACCAGGAGGGGGATAAAATCTGGAGTGTTAAAAAAAAAGATTAAATAAAATTTAAAAAAAAAGAAAGAAGGATATTGAATATGTGTTTTTTATATGTGTTTGGCCATCTGTATTTGGTCTTTCTAGAACTGTTCATTTCATTTGTCTATTTAGTGGATGTAGGAAGGTTTTGGTGTTCTTTTATATTCTAGATATTGATAGTTTATTAGATGCAGAAATGGCCAAGATGTTTCTCCAACTGTACAGGTTAATTCTTCACTATGATAAGTGGATCCATTGTTGGGAAGATGATTATTTTTTGATGCAAAATCACTTTTCCACTTGCTAAGATTTTCTTGGTTATTAGAGTTCATGTTACATAGCCAAATACTTTCTGGAAAGTGCTTGTGTAATTTAAAAAATAATTCTAGGAATTGACAATGGGATTGACTAGTGGGGAGGATGCAGAGAAGAGGATTTTTCAGACAACTCTGGTGAGGATGGAAATTAGTCCAGTCACTCTCAAAATCAGTATGGAAACTTTTCAAAAACTAAAAACAGATCTACCATTTGACCCAGCTATCCCACTCCTTGGAATATACCCAAAATAACTCAAGTCAAATTTTACAAACATAGCTGCATGTCCAGGATGAATGTGGTACCAATCACAATAGTACAGTTATGAAACAGACTTGGGTCTATCAACAGATGGATACGAAGATTGAATATCATATAGATAGATGATAGATGAGAGATGGATGATAGATGATGGATAATAGATAGATAGATAGAAAGATAGATAGATAGATGAAAGAGAATTATATAGATATATGTGTGTTAGAGTTTCATTCAGCCACAAAGACTAACAAACTTTTGACATGTGTGGAAATGGATTTCCATGTATGGAGTGGCTGGTAGAGTAAAACTGAGTGGAGGACATAAAGACAGAACAATGATAATAGTTTAGATTTTAAAAAGATGACACTGACTAAATTAATATAACTCATTTTAGTTTTGCAGATTTTATGTTAATTTTTACATGTATGTGGGAGGGAACAGATACATGCCATAGCATACATGTAGAGTCAGAGCCCAACTTGTGGAAATTGGCTCTCTCCTTCTATCATATGGGTTCTAAAGTCAGGTTATCGGCTTGAGGACAAGCACTTTACCATAGCACCATGTCACCAGCCTGTTAAACTTGGATGAAATGGACAAACTTCTCAAAAGCCCCAGACTATGAACAATGCTTCCACATCCTTACTAGCATGAGCTGTCACTTGAGTTCTTGATCTTAGACATTCTGACAGGTATTAAGATGGATTCTCAGGATCATTGTGATTTGCATTTCCTTGCTGACTAAGGACATTGAACATTTAAGTGCTTCTCAGCCATTAACGATTCCCTTGTCAAGATTTCTCTACTTAGCACTGTAGCTTATTTTTAATTGGGTTGTTTGGTTTGTTGCTGTCTCATTTCTTGATGTAGGGTTGGTGAAGAATTTTCCCATTCTCTTGGCTGTTGTTTTGTCCTTTTGACCATGTCCTTAGACTTACAGAAGTTTTTCAGTTTCATGAGGTCCCATTTATTAATCATTCATCTTACTTAGTGCCAGAGCTGTTGGTGTTCTGTTCAGGAAGTTGTCTCTTGTTCCAATGCATTTAAGGCTTTGGTGGTGGGAAGGCAAACACGTACAAGTCCTTTGGAAATCAATTGAGTGGTTTCTTAGAAAATTAGAAATACTTCTACCTCAAGACCCATGTATACCACTCCCAGGCATATATCCAAATGTGCTCCACCATATCACAAGGACATTTGCTCAGCTATGTTCATAGCGACTTTATTTTTATTAGCCAGAAACTGGAAAAAACTTAGATGCCCCTCAATTGAAGAATGGATAAAGAAAATATGGTACATTTACACAATGGAATAGTACACAGCTATTAAAAACAAAGGCATCATGGAATTTGCAGGCAAATGGATGGAACTAGAAAAAATCATCCTGAGTGAGGTAACCCAGGCCAGAAGGACAAACATGGTATGTAATCACTTATACGAGGATATTAGCCATAAAGTACAGGATAACAGTCCTACAATCCACAATTCCAAAGAGGCTAAGTGGCAAGTAGGGCCCATGAGAGGATGCTTGAATCTTACTGAGAAGGGGAAATAAAATAGACATCTGGAGTTGATAGAGAGAGAGAAACTGGATGGGAGAGGGGGGAAAGGGAAACAAGAAGATCAAAATGTGGGGAGGATGGCAGGAAAGAGAAGTGGGGGAGAAAGAAACTGTAATCATTGAAGGGGGTATCTCTGGGACAAGCTAGAAATCTAGGACAATGGAAACTCCCAGGAATCTATGAGGGTGATCCTAACTAAGACTAGGGGATATAGAACACAAAAGGGTCACCTCTTGTAACCAGGTAAGACTTCAAATGGAAGAATGGGAATAACAACCCAGCCACAATACCTTCGATCCACAATTTTTCCTGCCTATAAGAGGTGCAGGGATAAAGAGGGAGCAGAAAGTGAGGGAAATGACAGGTCCAGATTGAGTCCCAAGCCATGAGAGAAAGCACACTCCTGACACTGTTATGATATTCTGCTATACTTGCAGACAGGATGCTAGGATAGCTCTCATCAGAGAGGCTTCACCCAGCAACTGATGTTAACAGATGCAGAGATCCATAGCCAAATATTAGATGGAGCTCAGGGAATCTTGTGGAAGAGGGGAGGAAGGATTGAAAGATCCAGAGAGGTCAAGGAGACCACAAGAAAACCTCCATTATCAACTAGCCTGGGCACACAGGAGCTCACAGGGACTGGACCACAGAAAGCATACATGGGATGGACATAGTTTCCCTACACATATATAAAAGATGTACAGCTGGTCCTCTTGTGAGACCTCTAACAGCAGGAAAAGGGGCTGTCTCTGACTCTGTTCACTGCCTTGTATCTATTTCCCTAACTGGATGGCTTTGACTAGCCTTAAAAGAGGAAGGTGTACCCAATCCTACTACAACTTGATATACCAAGGTGATTGCTATACATGGGAGTACTCCCCTTCTATGAAGAGAATGGGAGTTGGCATAATGGGAGGTGAGGTGAGAAGAAGGAACTCAGGAGGAGAGGGGGGAGGGGATGCTCCAATGAGGATGTTAATCATTCATTAATTAATTATTAAGGAAAATGCAAAATACTTTTAAAAATACTTCAAGGAATAGTAGATAACCTGAAAAGTAATTAAATTTACTGTGAGAAACATTCTTAGAATGGTATTTTTCTGCCCAGATGGCCTTATTAATAAACTGTCAAGATTCTTACAGAAGAATAGAATATTATCTATGCATAAAGTCTTTTTCAAAATTAATGAAAAAAAGGAAGATGTCCAAGATTGCTTCAACCAACTAATTCACCTGATTATTTAGAGTGGAGGAAATATACAATAAGAAGAAACCAGATAGACACGAAGGTCAAACTTCTTAGAAACTGTTTCCAAATTGACTCCAAAAAAATTGGGAAAAAAAAGAACAAGAAAGAAAAGAAAAGAAAGAAAATATAAAATATACTGTGGTTGACTGGAGCTTGTCTCAGGGAAGCCAGGTTGGCCTACTATCAAAAGTAACTCAGCCGATTGGTCCCTAATTGGTTGAGAATCTCAACGTCAATGGACTCAATTCCCCAATAAAAAAGACATAGGCTAACAGACTGGATATGTAAACAGGATCCAGCATTTTTCTGCATACAGAAAGCACACCTCAGTGACAAAGACAAACATTACCTCAAAGTAAAAGGCTGGGAAAATTTTTTCCAAGCAAATGCTCCCAAGAAACAAGATGGACTAGCCATTCTAAAATCCACCAAAATAGACTTTCAACCAAAAGTTATCAAAAAAGATGGGGAAGAACACTACATATCATCAAAGGAAAAACTCACCAAGGTGAACTCTCAATTCTGAACATATGTGTCCCAAACGCAAGGTCACCCACATTTGTAAAAGAAACATTACTGAAGCTCAAAGCACACATTGAACCTCACACAATAATAGTAGGAGATTTCAACACCCCACTCTCACCAATGAAGAGATCACAGAAACAGAAACTAAACAGAGACACAGAGAAACTAAAAGAAGTTATGAACTAAATGGATTTAACAGATATCTAAAAATATTTCACCTTAAAACAAAAGAATATACCTTCTTCTGAGCACCTCATATAGTATCTTCTCAAAAATGGACCATATACTAGGACACAAAACAAACTTCAACAGATACAAGAACATTGAATTAATCCCATGTATTCTATTGGACTACCATGGACTAAGGCTGGTCTTCAATAGCAGCAAAAGCAACAGAAAGCATACTCATACATGTGGAAGCTGAGTAACTATCTACTCAATGATAACTTGGTCAGGGAAAAAATAAAGAAAGAAATGTGACTTTTTAGAATTCAATGAAAATGAAGGCACAAAATATCCAAACTTATGGGACACAGTGAAAGCAGTGCTACGAGGAAAACTCTTAGCCCTGGATGCCTCCATAAAGAAATTGGAGAGATCATACACTAGCAGCTTAACAGCTCATCTGAAAGCTCTAGAACAAAAAAAGAAGCAAATACACCCAAGAGGAGTAGATGGCAGGAAATAGTCAAACTCAGGTCTTAAATCAACCAAGTAGAAACAAAAAGAACTATACTAAGAATCAACAAAACTAAGAGCTGGCTCTTTGAGAAAATCAACAAGATAGATAAACCATTAGCCAGACTAACCAGAAGGGAGAGGGAGGGTATCCAAATTAACAAAATCAGGAACAAAAAGGGAGACATAACATCAGAAACTAAGGAAACTCAAAAATAATCAGATCCTACTAAAAAAAAGTCTATTATCAACGAAACTGGAAAACCTGGATGAAATGGATGTTTTTCTAGACATACACCAGGAACCAAAGTTAAATCAGGATCAAATAAACCATCTAAACAGCCCCATACCCCCAAGGAAGTAGAAGTAGTCATTACAAGTCTCCCAACAAAAAAAAAAAAAAAAAAAAGGAGAGGGGCAGACAGTTTTAGTGCAGAATTCTATCAGACCCTCAAATAAAATCTAATTCCAATACTTCTCAAACTATTCCATAAGAAAGAAACAGAAAGAACACTACCCAATTCTTTCTATGAAGCCACTCTTACACAGATATCTAAACCACAAAAAGACCCAACAAAGAAAGAAAACTACAGACTAATTTCCCTTTTGAATATCAATGCAAAAAAACTCAATAAAATTCTTGTAAACCGAATCCAAGAACACATCAAAAACAATCATCCATCATGATCAAGTAGGCTTCATCCCAGGTTGGTTCAATGTATGGAAATCTATCAAGTAATCCACTATATAAACAAACTCAAAGAAAAAAAATTTGATCATCTCACTAGATGATGAAAAGACCTTTGACAAAATACAACACCCATTCATGCTAAAAGTGTTGGAAAGATCAGGAATTCAAGGTTCAAACCTAAATATAATAAAAGCAATGTATAGTAAACCAGTAGCCAACATCAAACTAAACAAAGAGAAACTCAAATCAATCCCATTAAAATCAGGGACAAGACAAGGCTGCCCACTCTCTCGCTACCTATTCAATATAGTACTTGAAGTTCTAGCCAGAGCAAGTAGATAACAAAAGGAGATCAAAGAGATACAAATTGGGAGGGAGGAAGTCAAGATACTACTATTTGCAATGATATGATGGTATACATAAGGATCCCAAAATTCTACCAGAGAGCTCCTACAGCTGATAAACACCTTCAGCAAAGTGTCTGGATATAAAATTAACTCTAACAAATCAGTAGCCTCCCTCAACTCAAAAGATAAAAGGGTTGAGGAAAAAAAATTATGGAACAACACCCTTCACAATAGTCACAAATAATATAAAATATCTTGGGGTGACTCTAACCAAGCAAGTGAAAAGTCTGTATGACAAGGACTTCAGATCCCTGAAGAAAGAAATCAAAGACCTCAGAAGATGGAAAGATCTCCCATGCTTATGGATTGCCAAGATTAAAATAGTAAAAATGGCCATCTTACCTAAAGCAACCTACAGATTCAATGCAATTCCCATCAAAATTCCAACTCAGTTCTTCATACAGTTAGAGCAATTCTCAAATTCATTTGGAATAACAAAAAAAAACCAACCAAACCAAACAAACAAAAAAAAAACCAGGATAGCAGAAACTATTTTCAACAATAAAAGAACTTCTGGGGTAATCACCATCCTTGACCTCAAGCTGTACTACAGAGTAATAAAGATTTAAAAAAACCTGCATGGTCTTGGTACAGAGACAGGCAAGTAGATCAATGGAACAGAACTGACGACCCAAAAATGAACCCACTACTATGGTCACTTGATCTTTGACAAAGAAGCTAAAAACATCCAATGGAAAAAAAGACAGCATTTTCAACAAATGGTGCTGGTTCAACTGGCAGTCTGCATGTAGAAGAAGAAATTACTCCATTCTTATCTCCTTGTACAAAGCTCAAATCCAAGTAAATCAAGGACTTCACATAAAACCGGATACACTAAAGCTAGTAAAAGAGAAAGTGGGGAGGAGTCTTGAATATTTGGGCACAGGGGAAAACTTCCTGAACAGAACACCAATGGCTTATGCGCTAAGATCAACAATTGACAAATGGGACCTCATAAAATGAAAACTTCTGTAAGGCAAAGGACACCCATCGATAGAGCAAAACGGCAACCAACAGATTGGGAAAAGATCTTACTAACCCTATATCTGATAGAGGGCTACTATCCAAAATATACAAAGAACTCAAGAAATTAGACTCCAGAGAACCAAACAACCTCTATTAAAAAATAGGGCTAAACAGAATTTTCAGTTGAGGAATCTCGAATGGCAAAAGCACCTAAAGAAATGTTCACCATCCTTAGTCATCAGGGAAATGAAAATCAAAACAACCCTGAGATTCCACCTCACACCAGTCATAATGGCTAAAATCAAAAACTCAGGTGACAGCAGATGCTGGTGAGGATGTGGAGAAAGAGGAAACACTCCTCCATTGCAAGCTGATACAACTACTCTAGAAATCAGTCTGCGTTCCTCAGAAAATTGGACATATACTTACTACCTGAGGACCCAGGTATACCACTTCTGGGTATATACCCAAAAGATGCTCCAACATATAACAAGGACACATGCTCCACTATTTATAATAGCCAGAAGCTAGAAACAACCCAGATGTTCCTAGCAGAAAAATGGATACAGAAAATGTGGTACATTTACACAATGGAGTACTACTCAGCCATTAAAAACAATGACTTCATGAAATTCTCAGATAAATGGATGGAACTAGAAAATATAATCCTGAGTGAGGTACCACAGTCACAAAGGCATAAATACACATGGTATGTATTCATTGATAAGTGGATATTAGGGAAAAAGCTAGGAATATCCATGATACAGCTTACAGACCATATTAAGGTAAAAAAAAAATAAGGAAGACCAAAATGTGGGTGCCTCAGTCCTAATGGAGGAGGAATGAAATAATCACGGGAGGTTGAGGGCAGGAGGGACTTGGGAGAAAAAGAGGAGGGGAAGGGAAAAAGAGGAAAGTATAGGAGGAAGAGGAGGAGGAAGAACGAAGAGATACAGAGGGTCAGGAAATTGAACTGAGCTGTGTAGCAGTAGGGGATGGGAAATGGGGTTAGCCACCAGAAAATCCCAGATGTCAGAAAAGCAAAAGTTTCTAGAATCCAACAGAGATGACATTAGCTGAAATACCAACAAAGTGGGGAGAGAACTTGTAGAGACCACATCCAGGGGTTAGGCATGGGCCCTGGTTGAAGGATGGGGTCACCCACCCTTCACAAAATTTTTAACCCAGAATTGCTCCTATCTAAAGAAATGCAGGAACAAGGAGTAGAGTAGAGACTGAGGGAGGGACGTCCAGGGACTGCCCCACCTGCAAGTCCATCTCATGTGCAGCCACCAAACCCAAATACTTGCTGATGTCAGGAAGTGCTTGCTGACAGAAACCAGATGTGGATGTCTCCTGAGAGACTGTCAGAACTTTGTGAATGCTTGCAGCCAAACATTGGACTGAGCACAGGAACCCCAATGGAGGAGTTCAGGGAGGGACAGAAGGAGCTGAAGGGGTTTGCAACCTCATGGGAGGAACAGCAATATCAAACAACCAGACGTCCCAGAGTTCCCAGGGACTAAACCACCAACCAAAGAGTATACATGGAGGGACCCATGACTCCAGCTGCATATGTGGCAGGGAATGGCCTTGTCTGTCATCAATGGGAGGGGAGGCCCTGGATCCTGTGAAGTCTTGATGCCCCAGTGAAGGGATTGATCGGGTGGTGGGGCAGGAGTGGGTAGATAGGTGGGGGCCACCCTCGTAGAGGCAGGGGAGGGGGTAGAGGGGGGGTTCTGGGGGAAAACTGGGAGGGGGATAACATTTTAAATGTAAATAAACAAAATACACATTAAAAACCTTCAAAGACACTTTGAAATTAAAAAAAAAAAAAGAATTTAAATGCTATGGCCTGTTACATACACATGCACACACACACACACACACACACACGAAGCAAAAAACAACTATACTAGGTAAAATAAACTACACACAAAAGCCTACCTTGGGAATATACTTAAAGTTTTTGAGATTTCAACCTACCGTGGCAGGGAACAGGTCAGTGTTTGCCTGTGGACAGAGAATGACAGGAGGAGGGAAGGGAGTACAGCAGATGCAAGAACACTGGTTGAAACCAAGTTTCCATCCATGCTGTGATTACAGTTCTGACCTGAAAACACTTCTAGACAGAGATCTTCAGTAGTGGCCATTGCTCACAAGTTGAGAAACCGTACTGATATTCACAAGTGACCATCGTTTTACTTCTCTCTAAAAATGTTTATTTTTATTCTATGTGCATGGGTGTTTTCTGGTGTGTATGACTGCCTTACATGTATGCTTGGTTCCAGGAGAGGCCATTAGAAGAGGGCATCAGGAACTCCTGGACTGGAATTACAGACATTTGTAAACACCGTGCAAGTGCTGGGAAGTGAACTCAGGGACTCTGGAAAACAGCCCATGCTCTTAGTAACTGAGTCACCGGTCCAAGCCACCGTCTTTTTCTTTTACTGCTTAATAAATAAATTTAACACGTGTTCTCTAAGGAAAGGAAAAGAGTTTAGAAAACCTTTTGCAAATTAAGTGGTATGCTAACTGAATTGTTTGAGGACCATCCACAGTGAGGTTTGTTGTTCTTTGTATGTGGTGGAGAAAAGAGCAGCATAGCGGTCATGTTGTGAAAGCCCTTGGTTGGCTTTGATCTACCATCACCAGAAAACAGTGTGGACCATCCAGAAGAACCCACTCTACACAAATAGCAAACTTGTTATGGTTAAATAGCGATGCTATGGTTACATAGCGGCACAAATGATGCCATATCTATAGAGCTTTAGCAGCTGTAGACTCAGATGATACAGCTGGAAAACTGGGATAAAAGCCAGAAGACCTTTAATATTCAGTTTTGTCCACTCAAACATTGATGTGTATATGCCACACACTTTTCTAGGCTTCGCAAGTAAGAAGATGAGGGTCTCGACACTGAAGATTTGAAGTTGAGTGGGAGAACTCATACCCTGAATTTAAAACTACCTGAATCTCATATCTCAGTTTCCTGAAATGAAACTGCATTTTAAAGGTTTTATAAGGTTCTTGCAGTTCAGAACAAACAAAGAAAAACTTATAACCACAAAAAAAAATAGTAAAAGTAAATTAAATAGATAGCTCATTGCATATGCCTTCCCACTCCCAGATGGTTCAATAAAGGTCAGGGAGGGAATACAGACCCTCTACACTGGGTTAGAAAGTAGATATTCCAGAGCTTTCTTGTCAAACACGATCCAAGATATTTAACAGGATAGAGGTCAAGGCCGTTGCAATTAAGATTAGCCTTTCTATTCAAGTGTTAATCCTTTCTGGGTGTGACTTCTTCTTATATACTGCCTTCTTGTGAAGATTTGAGGCTAGCTTTTTGTCACAATGGAAAAAAATGTGTAAAATAACTTCATTTTAGCTCTTGTTTTGGGAGATTTTAGACCATGACCACTGGCCCTCAACTTTGGGACTATGATGGGGAAATAAATCTTGGGCATCAGGTTGTGCATAAATTCTTCACCTCCTGGTAATCAGAAGCAAAGATAGTGGAGAGGACTGGGTCCCAGTATCACCTTCAAGATACAAAGAACTTAAATTACAGTTCCTAGCCAACAGGTTTTAAAGTTCCCATCCCCCCAATAGTGTCAGGAAGGAGAGCAAGCCTTTGACACACAGGCTTTTAGAGGACACTTGTCTCAACTACAGCACCTCACCCTTTCCATTGGAGGTTTAAAACTTTAAGACGTGATGCCCTTTCAAGTTTCAGTTTATGTATAAAGTCTCTAGGAAACCTTAAAAATGAATCTTCATCTAGTCTCTTACAGCAAATAAAACCCTCTCTGTAGTTTCAATGAATTCATGGAAATGGGCATGCAAGATGCCAAATTTTAATATGTTTTTATCACTGCTTTCCCAGCATGCTTTGCAATCACACAATGGTATAAAATTGAAGAAATAAACAAGGAATTCTTCCAAGGGCACACAGTGCAAGAACAGATTAAGAACATCAAATAATCCAGAGTGTCAGCTTGCTAAATCAGAGACATTTTTCTGTGAGAAATTTAGGTATTTAGATGAAGTCCAGCCTGATTACACATAAAAAGACTCTGTGGTGCAGCTAAATTAGTTAAACACTGTGTCCTAGACGAACACATTCCTACTGTATGAAGCGATGGCCCTTAAACTCGTGAGAGTTCTGCTTTAAGAGATTGTAAACCATAGGATAAAGATTGAAACCATAGTAGAGAGTGAAATAATTTGCATTAAATTATTGCTGCCATTATTATTATTTTTGCTGTTATCATCATCAACATCATCACCATCGTGTGTGTGTGTGTGTGTGTGTGTGTGTGTGTGTTTTGCTAGGACATGCAAGCACCACAGCAAATGTGTGGAGGCCAGAGAACAACTTTGTGGTTGTTCTCTTTTTACCTTTGCAGGAGCTCCAGAGGTCAAACTCAGGTCACCAGGCTTACTCATTAGGTTCCTTTACCCTGCAAAGCCATCTTGCAGGTTCAAGAACTCGCACTTCTAATAAATGATGAAAGCCTTGCACCACACTTAGCATTATCCCAGCACAGAGAGATCAAATAGTAACCTTTTAAATATATTGCATGGTACCTGGGCCCCACCCTCAGAGTTTCTGACTTAGTAGGTCTTGTGCAAGGTTGAACCATTTCACCTTTACAAGGTTTTGGGTAAGCACCATGCTGCTGGTCCTAGAACCAGCTCACTAACTCTGACTCAGGACTTCCTGCATGACGGTACTTTTTGTTTCTTAGGTGGTGATGGTAATTTTGACAACAATAGCTCTAACACTTAGAAGAATAAAGATGAAGACAAAGAAAGAAAAGATAGTAGGTTGAGACCCAAGGAAAAACTGTGTGTGCACCAATACACTGATGACAAGGAAATCACACAGGTTTTACAGTTTCACAAGCACAGGTTCAAATCCATGTGTGAGAGTATCTGAGACATATATACACAAGTTCAAGTCCCATGTGTGACATTATCTAAGATATATATTATATACACAAATTCAAATCCCATATGTGACAGTATATAAGATACATATTCCAATTTCTTTTATCTTCTACAGATGAATACAATGAGCTCCTTTTGTTTGATTCTTGCCAGTGTGTTCAATATAGCAAATATATTTCAACACATTATACATGTATGTGTGTATATATAATATATAATATTATGTGTATATATATAATATATATAAATATAATAAAATATTTAGACAATTTCTGGTATATAAGCTTATGAACTTTAGTTTACCATGCTGAAGAAAAAGTTCAAATCATTCTAGTTTGCTCTCTTTTTCATATCAATCAGAGGTACATGTCCTGAGGTCCTCTGCCTTCATTAAAGTACTTGATTGTTCAGAAGAATGTTCATGGAGATTTGAAAAACACCCAAGTGTGGAAAAGGATTATGAAGTGCTGACAAAGTACAATCCAGGATCACAGGAACAAAACAGAACTGGCTCTGCAGGAAGTTACTGCAGTTTTACTCCACAGGTTCAGGTAAAACACACACACACACACAGAGAGAGAGAGAGAGAGAGAGAGAGAGACGAGAAGAAGAGAGAGAGAAAGAGAGCGAGACAGAGCGAGACAGAGAGACAGAGACAGAGAGAGACAGAGAGAGACAGAGACAGAGAGACAGAGACAGAGAGAGACAGAGAGACAGAGAGAGACAGAGAGACAGAGACAGACAGAGACAGAGACAGAGACACAGAGACACAGAGAGAAGACAGAGAAAGAGAGAGAGAGAGACTCCACCTCACTCCCCAGACCCAAAGAAAAGTATGCTGAGTTTGGGACTTGGAACTCAGGCTGTAACATGATCCTGAGTCTTAGTCGGCCCCAGACCTTAGCACAACTGACTCCATGATAGAAGTAACATTCAGACTGTAAAACTCAGCATATAGGCAGTGCCACCTGCCCAAACTAAAACAAACACCTAATACATGAAAGTCCACAGTTCTAGGAAAGTCTCCAAATGTACTAACCTTGCTTTTTGGATTCTGTAGTTCTGCTTCTGGTTAACTTTTTGCTAATTGAGCTGTGCCTACCCAAGATGTGGTTTTGTGCTTAAAAGCTCACTGCAAAATGGCTCGAGGCTACCCTGGGACTAGAAACACCCAGTGTAGTCACCAGCTGGCTAATAAAGATTTTCTATTAGATTAAATCTGCATCTAATTAGTCTTCTCTGGTGGGCATCCCACAACAAGACATCCACGTAGATTAACATGTTTATTTAGGGCTCTAAAAAACACCCATGTATGGAGAACAGGGGAACACAAGTTTCATTCATATGCTGTGATGGCTTGAATATACTTGGCCCAGGGAGTGGCACTATTAGGAGGTATGGCCTTATTGGAGTAAGTGTGGCCTTGTTGAAGGAAGTGTGTCATTGTGGGCATGGGCTTTAAGACACTCATCCTACTTCCCTGGCAGCCACTCTTCTCCTGTTTGCAATTCTACATCTACAAGATGTAGAATTCTAACTTCTCCCTACATGTTGGCTAGAAGCTGCCATGATGATAATGGACTGAACCTGTAAACCAGCCCCAATTAAATGTGTCCTTATAAGAGCTGCTTTGGTCCTGACTTCTGTTTACAATAGTAAAACCACTAACTAAGATATATTCTTTCCCTTCTGGTTTTAGCACTGGCTGCCCCATGATCCAAGCAAAACTGATTTTAGTTTCTGCCTACATACTCCACTTAGAGACCAAGTCACACATGGATAAGTTTTCACTAATGCCAACACAGCACTCTTTTGCTTATGCCAGAATTTATTTGATATTTTGAGTGCTAATCGCATGTTTTCTGACCGTTGTCTGCCTTCCTGAAATACTGCAAGTTTGACCCAGAGGTCTATGGCTATCAGCCACCAAGAAGCTTCGTGACAAATACAAATACAAAAACTGTCACACCAGGACAAGAAAGTCACCATGCACGTTCCACATTAGCATCCCCCCAACACCTACCTATGAACAAGACCTCTTTATGCGAGGTCAAGACCGCAAGCCAATAGGTACTTTTTTATTGAAAAGCATTAATTTTTAATTGGTAAGAAATGAATAATGTATACTTAAAAATTAAATTGAATCAAAATGTTACAATTAAGGTGATCATTTATTATCCACATTCAGATTCATCTGTCTGTTATAAATATTAAACCAAATGGACTGTGAGACATGGGGCATCAACTGAAGACTGCTGTGGGTAAGACAATCTATCCAGTTATTCTTGTAGTGAAAAGTAGATGCTTCTGACCTGCCCCAACACCCATATTGCTCCCCATTGTTGTCCTCACAATAAACTCTAAAGCTCTCTCCATTTTCATGTATTATAATTATAGGACTTCTTCCTTAGTCAAAAGCAAATACTGACTTTCCATTACACTCCAGCGGAACTGAAGTACTATCGTCAGTACTAGCCTCCTCCCCCTCCTTCCTATCATTGAGTCATACAATTATTAATTTAGCTAGTTTAGTAATTGTTTCAGATATTGACTGTGTAACTGTTGATGACTTCAAAGCAAATCACAAGAAAGGATCCTATGAAGGGCTACGTTTTCTTCCTTATATCCTGTGAATAACTTTCCCCCACGTTTTCTAACTGCTGTTCCTCTTGATTTGCATAATTTCAGTCCTAGTATCTGACTTTCCCCACATGCAATTGGGTCCACCATGTGCATGCTCTCCTCACCCACTGTGAGTCAAACCGTCTTCATTCTAGGCCATCCTTTTTTTGGAGTTACAGATTTTCTTGCTCCTATCTCAGCTAATGACTGCTTCCTGAGTGTCTCCTGGAATATTCTTCTTAGTGTTCTCTCAAGTTGGATTCACCAAGTCTTGATTTATCTCATATCATGAACAAAACACGTTCTTTCAAAAGTACAAAAGAAGCATGACTATCTGACTCATATATAAAAATATTATCACTTGGGGAAAATTTCTCTTGATTTAATGGCCATGTTTGTGATTTTAGGTAACCATTTTTACATTAAAACTATGGTGCATTCCATTGCTTTCTGGTGCCAAATGTAACTATGTCACATGCTATTCTGTTTTTTTCTTTCCTTTGTTGGTGATTTTATTTGATTTTTCCCTGGGCAAGTTTAGAAACTGAACACTTGAGACTCTTTCTTTTCTGTACCTTGGTCTACAAGACATGACACTGGCCCCATTTCTATCTGTTTAGGAAATGATTTTCTTGTCACAATCCTTCTTTTGTGTTTTATTTCTGAAGCCCCTTCTAACTCCGAATATGTGGACTGGAATGTTCCTCCAGTTTCCTTGTTCATTTCATTTATTTTTGTGTTTCTGTTTTCTGGGGGAAGCTTGCTTCTCTAGCCAGTCTTGGGACTGTGACTTCATGCTAAGCAGTAAACAAATGGGAGATGGTTAGAATTATGACTACAGATGAAGATCACAATTTGTCTTGGCTAGCCTTCATGATTGACTTGACACAACCTGTGTCTTTGTCATTGTACTATTTCTGTAGAAAAGGAACATGGCCATGGCAACTCATAAAAGAAAGGATTGAAATGAGGATTGCTTGCAGTTTCAGAAGTTTAGCCATTGCCATCATGGTGGGAAGCATTGCAGCATGCAGGCAGACATGGTAGCTGAGAGTTCTGCATTCAGATACAAAGGCAGTAGGAAGAGAAAGGTACTGGGTCGAGCATAGACTTTGAAACTTCAAAGCTTGCCCTCAGTGGTACATTTCTTCCACCGATACCACACCTATTCCAACAAGACCAAGTCTAATAGTGTCACTCAATAGTGCCAGCTAATAGTGACTAGGCACTTAAATACATGAGCCTACTGAGGCCATTCTTATTCAAACCACCACATTCCACTTCCTGGTCCCGATAGACTTATAGACACATTATAATACTAAATGCATTTAGTCTAACCTCAGAAGTACCCATGGTCTATAATAGTCTCAACACTGTTTAAAAGTCTAAAGTTCAAAATCTGTTCTGAGACTCATGGCAATCTCTTAAGATTAAACCCCTGTAAAATCAAAATCAAAATGGAGATCACATACTTCCAACATACAATGGCACAGAATATACATTCCAAAATGAGAAAAATGAGAACAGTGAGGAAATACTGAACCAAAGCAAAACCAAAAACCAACTGGGCAAACTCTAAACTCTGCCTCTCCATATCTGATGTCAAATTTTTCTTAAGATCTCCAACTCCTTTCAGCTTTGTTGACTGCAACATACTTCTTTCTCTTGGGCTGGTTACACACCCAGTCTGCAGCTTTCCTCAGCAAGTATCCCATGACTCTGGCATCTCCAATATCTTGATGTCTCCAATGAAACAAAGGCTTCACTTCTACAGAATCATGGAATTGTCTCTCTGGGCCTCCAGGCAGAGACAGCCCTGACACATGCTTGGCTTAGTTGGTTTCCTTAGTCATGGAGAGAAATGCCATAATCACTTTCTTGTATTTTTGACTCTAAAGCCAGAACTATGTGGCTGAAGCTGCCAAGTTCTTCGCTTTCTGGGGATAGAACTTGGCACCCTCATTCAAAACATTTTCACTAGTTTTCTGTTTTTGATGATTTCCTTTCCTGCTTAAGCTTTTCTTTAATTCTTTTTCATACATTTGAGCTTAGCTGGGTGAGGTCATGTCCTGAAGTTGCCATTTCCTTTATTCTATTTAGCCTTGAGGGGTTTGTTTGTTTGTTTGCTTGCTTGCTTATGTTATTTTGTTTTGTTTGAACTTTTTATCTCCTTGAGCACTGCACTTGGCTCCATTACATTTCCAGGCACTCCTTTTTTTTCCTCAAACTGTACATTTTGTATTTTTTCTTGAGTAGCTTACTCCTTTTTTTTTTTTAATAGAGATCTGTATAAGAGTGACCACTAATGACCACAAGACAGAGTCAATACTAGTCGGTCTTGAAATTTCCTCTGCTAACACCATTAATCCAAAAACTCTTCAATTTAACCACAGGCAGATTTTTTTTTAGACAAGGGGAAAAAGCAGCCAAAATATCACAAATTTAATCTCTAAGCCACTGACTATTTCTTCCCCTCTGAAACTTCTTGAGATGGACCATCTTAATCTACATTGCTCTCAGCACCTCTAACTTCCAAACTCCTACTCATATGACCCATTAAGTAACACTGCCTTCCTAATTCACAGTCCCCTAATCCACATTCTGCCAACAAGCAGCATGATCAGGCTGGTCACACTAATACTCCAGTTTTGGTACCAGCTTCTGTCTTAGTATTCTGTCTTAATATTCTGTCTTAGTATTCTGTCTTAGTATTCTGTGAAGAGACACCATGATAATGGCAAGTTTTATAGAAGAAAGCATTTAATTGGGGCTTTCTTAGTTTCAGAAGTTTAGTTCATTATCCTTATGGCAGTGAGCATGGCAGCAGTCAGGCAGACATGGTATCTGCGAGTTCTACATCTGGTTCAGCAGTAGAAGATAGAGACACTGGGTTTAGCTTGAGCATTTGAAACTCCAAGGCCCACCCCCAGTGACACAGTTTCTCCAATAAGGCCAAACTACTCCAACACTTTCTAAACTTTTCAAGTAGTACCACTCTCTGGTGAGACACATTCAAATTTATGAACCTTTGGGTGGTCATTCTTATTCAAACCACCACAACCTGAAATAAGCTTTGAAGAGGGAACCTCAGCTGAGAGAATATTCAAATCAAATTGGCCTATAGCTATGTTTGTGAGAAATTATTGATGATTGATTAAGGGCTTAATTGATGATAGATATGGAAGCACTCAAACCACCATGGAAGGCATTATCCCTAGAAAAGTCTACTCTTGAGGGAGAAAATGCAAGCATGACCTGGTGACCTGCATACTTGGCACACTGCACTTCTAACTAGGAAGCACAGCATGCTCATGATGTCAGAACACTGAATTCTAAAGCAGTATGAGTAGACGGTAGCTGGCCTGTGCTCCCCACATCCTTAACATGATTCTTCCACATAGAGACCCCAGTGGTATGAGCACTCACTTTCCAAACTGAGTTAATGTGCTCACCAGTCACAGTCCATAGGCTTCCACTATATAAGTGGTTATTCAAGTGCAATAACTCTAGTCTCTGAAACGTCTCTTGAGTGGTTTACCTCCACATCTTTTACTGACCCATGGGCATTGCTGTATTGTCAGGAATGCCCCAGCAATAATGGCATAGGCTGTCTAAGAAAGCTAGCTGAGTAAGCCAGGGGAAGTGGTCCAGTAAACACCACTCCTCCAGTTGTACCTGTCTCCAGGTTCCTACCTCAGATTCTTGCCCTGACTCCCAACCGTGATGAACCTGACCCACGAGGTTGAGCTGTGCCCTTCCCAGCCTTGAGCAGTCTGAACAGACCTTGTCTGCCACACAGGACCTTAACACCTAGGTGAATCCTGCTGCTTTGTTTACAATTGCAACTGCCAGCAAGAACTTTGAAGAAGAGACTGCCTGCTTGCTTTGCAGCTGAAACAAAGGATGGGCTCAGGTGGGCTTTCTTTATATATTACAAGAGCTGAACATTAAACCTTGAGCTTTGATCAGAGAACTTTGTCTTGACTTTATGCTTCTCTCGCCTCTCCATCCCTTTTCGTTTCCAGCCCCCCTTTCAGGTGGACCAGTTCATCCGTGGCCGTAGGCGGCTGATCCTTCGGGATGATCCACACCGAGCCTTGTGATCCATGAGGATGAGTCTTTCCTCCCTGACCTGCCTTTATCACAGCAAGATAACAAAAATAGGTCAGTGACCAAAGGCTCTGCTTTTCAGTGACTGGACTACAGTTTCCACTTTAGCTTCTTAAAGGGTACAAGCATCCACGTGTGGGTATCCAGCTAACAGTGGCCTCATAACAAGCCACTCAAGATGAAATTCAATGTATATCAGAAGCATGTGTCTACTGATTAGCCAGCTTCAATTCATTTCCATTCTCTGATGACATGTGTCCTGTCGTTCATATTAAACATTAAATCAAAATATTGTCTTGGATTTTTCTTGATAAACAATTAATATGCATTGTATATTACAGAGAAAATGGTGTGTGTATAGAGAGATGACTCAGCAGTTAAAAGCACAGGCTGGTCTTCCAGAGGTTCTCAGTTTGAATCTCAGTACACACATGGCAGCTAACAAACACATTGCTTCAGCTGCAGCGGATTCAACATTTTCTTACCTCCATGAGTACAGGGTCACACATGTACCCAAACATGAAAGTAAGGAAAACACCTATATACATGAAACTTTAAAATACGAACAAAAATTAGCTAGAAAACTTTTCAGGACAGGTTTAAGACTGTCAGGAGTCATCATTAGGAGAAGCTAAAAACTAGCAGGTGATGTTCCTGAGATGAGTCCACCTTGGATTAAAACCTATGATGGATTTGATGCAGTAGGCAAGGCCCAGGAATGATCATGGTGATTAACATACTTTTCCTGTTATTATTAAACATATGTAACAATCACTAGATATTAGCTCACCCTTTTGAGCAGGTCTCTGCAGACCTATGAAGATGTACTGTCTTGTAGTGATGCTATATAGACAAATAGATAATAATTTTATAGAATTCCTGATTTAATTCTAATAATTTTACGAAGAAATTTTTTAAAGATGATCTTAGTTGCTGGAAAGATGTAAAAAAGTTAGAATCAAGAATAGAATGTGCCCACTCCTCAGAATAATAAGTAAAGGCTGTATAATAAGAAATGCAATGAGCTTTCATAATCACACTAAAAAGAGAAGTAGACTTGGAACAATTTTGTTTTCAAGGAAAAACATTTATGTCCAAGGATAAAGTCACAGGTGTGTGCTATGATAAGGCAAGGCCATGTAAAAACTGTTGCCTTGAACTTATATTGAGCTTATAGAATGAAACACTGCTTTGAACTTAATATCAACATCTTTCTGTAACTCCCATTTATGTAACATTTATTTCCGAGGTGATTTTCTAAAGAGCTTTTTGTCTAGGGAGGTCTAAAAGACCAGAGAAAACAAATGATGCTGTTGGTTGAATGGTTTGGCTTGGAGAGCTTTGCCCCCATCCATCCATCCATCCATCCATCCATATGTGTATGTCTGTTTGTCTATATGTTTGTGTGTAGGTATATGTGTATGTATGCAAGCATGCATGAATACTTGTGGAGTTGATTGTGACAGACGGTCAGGCCCAGCCAGAGTGTGAGTGTGTGAATGCTTGAATGTATACGAGTCTGTGCATATTTGCCTGTATACAGCATCCTAATTCTTTTCCTTTCCTTACTCTCTGGTTCACAAAGAGTTAAGAGTCGGCTTAGCCAGAAAGGAGCACTAGCCCTAAATCCTTTTACTTATTTCCCTGATGTTAAACACTGTGTCTTAACCACCAGATATTAGCGCTTATTAAAGCACAAGTGATAGTTAAGTCTCTAATGCTTAATGAAACACAGACCAGTAAGAAAGAGTTAAGTTTCCCTAGTACTTATTTAAGCATAAAGAGTTAAATGAAGCACAGAGAGCTATAATGTTTAATAAAGCCCAGAGTTAAAGAAAAAAGAAGCCAGCATTTTTTTAAACCATAGAACAAGCAAGAAAGGTTTTAGAATCTTTCAGAAGTTATCAGCAAGCATTCAATATAGTTACAGAGCTAGAAGCCAGAGGCCATCAGTCTTTAACGCAAGGTCTGACGTTGTGTCCCACTTCAAGCCTATTTGAGGCTGGCAGGCCCCAGCATGGACAAATCAATAGAGGATATTAGATTTCTTAAGATTATAATATCTAATAGAAGTGGGTAATGACTAAACCAGAGGACGAAGATTACAATCATACTCTACCAATAGATTCTCAACTGAAAGAAAAATATATTTACGTTGTCCAGATATTTAAAAATTTAGTGTTTACACATTCTACATTGATAAACCTTTTTTTTTCCTTCTGCAATCTGCTGACTAAATCATTTTCAGGAGATGAGAATCAATTACTTCTATAAACATTTTCATTCTTTGGGGTAAATCACATCAATTGAAGATTATAATGTGAGGATATGCCTCATGGTGCCTTTTAGTAAAGTCAATTTTCCATATGTAAATATGACTTTATTGCTTCTTTGAGAGTGTAATCACTGTTAGGTTTTCAATGCTCCCTTGGATGGTCATATACCCATGCACAAGTGAGCAGCGCTAACTAAACCTTAAGTCTTACAAGAGAGGGAGAGAGAGAGAGAGAAAGAAAGAAAGAAAGAAAGAAAAGAAAGAAAGAAAGAAAGAAAGAAAGAAAGAGAGAAAAAGAAAGAGAAGTTAGAGGTGACAGATGGCTAATAGGGGAGCATCTGATCATGTTCCATTGAGTACCTGTGAGATTATCAGGAATAAAAGGGGAAAAATCACTAATGGAAAAAAAATTTTATTTTTCCAAAACATAAACTAGCTTTCTCTCATGCTTGATATTCTCTCCAGAGTGTTTATGTGATGTGTGAAGCACAGTAAATTAGATTTAAGCATTGAAAGCAAACACATTCCACACTATTTTCCACAACACGTATCAAGAGGTTTTACATAGCTCACACCAGCACATATGAAGAGGATGTTTCTCAATTCCCTCTGCTTTTCCTCAGAATCATTTGCAACAGCCTACACAATTATCATGCAGGTGACTTGTGAATGTGGATTGCCAAATAGGCCAAAAGCACAGAAGATGACTCCAAAGTAATTAAAGCCACAGTGAAGATTGAAATAAGATATTTTCCATTTTTAATTCCTTACAGAAAGAAAAGGCAAAGTGTCATGTTCTCTCTGAGAAAAATACAAGCTTTCAAGTCTTTTCAGGTTGTAGATTTTAGGTCATCATAAAGAACTTTGAGATGAAGGGAAATAAGTTCTCCTATACAGCTCTGTTTTGCTTGTATGAGAACAGACACAATCCAGAAAATCCACAATGAATTCCAGGACTTGGGGTTGTGTACCCTACCTCCCCACCTCCCCAAATGAGGATTGTTCAACAGCCAAAGTGACTGCTCAGTTAATTACCATTTCACAAAACTGTGATGGGATTGGTCATACTTAGCCTTCCCCTATGCAGTGTCTAAACCAAAGTACCATGTACTACAACTGCCTCCTTATGATACTAAATACGACAATGAGATGTCTGGAGAAGATGGTGTCCCTCAACCCTCAAACCATAAGAACATTCCTCTAGACATTCACCACAGTCTAGAGAGCAAATGCTCACCATTAGTGTGCTGATTTATTTTGCACACCAGTAAATTTCTCTGTATGTGCACATCATGGCATGTGCTCAGAAAGGACAGCTATGTTCCGAGGGGCAGCCTGCAGTTTGTTTGAGTGAATTTTAGATTTAAAAACACGTCTCCTATAAAGAACAAGTATCTGCAGAATATCAAAGTAGGTCAGACTCATGGGTCTGAGATGGAAACATTCAAGAGAGTCCATGGATGAAGAATAGATGTACCATGGTCCCTCAAACACTCTGCCCCTCATTTCATGTGCTCTCCTCAGTGCTTCACACAAAACTACAACATCTGGCTACTCACATCTGTAAGTAGCTTCCATTGTGAAGATTAGCGACTCAGATTCCAGCCTACCTAGTCTATATATACCCTATATATACCCTAGAATAAACTGCTGCATAGCAATGTAGTTTGAACAGAGATAGCAGGGCACTAGATGGCAGATACAGGCTATGCTCAAATGAGAAGCAGCAGCATATGGTGAGGAAGGGATGGAGAAGAGGTGATGGAGTCGGGTTAGAAACAAGGAAGAAGAAGGAATATCTCCAGTCTGCATCAACAAACGGATTAAAGGGAAAGAACACCATGTTTTAGTGCCACTGACAGAGGTTCAAATCCCCTCTGGTGATATACGTGGTGTTACCTGGCACAACACCAGAAAATTGTGACACCAATGTGTGCAGTCTCTATGGGGAATACATTACTGCTTCTCACGGGACATGGTAGGAAGCACGTAAGAACAACACAACAGCTTCTTACACACAAGTACATGGGTTTCATGGAACAGAGGGGAAGACTTTGATCACCCCCCCACCCCCCCACCCTGTATTCATTTCAGGCCCACAAATAGCAACCAAAGTGAGAAAAGTCTGTGCATCCACTCTGAACTTTCAGGAACAGGCATTTCTCGAACTCCAGTCAGTCCTGTTTCCTCATGGGCATCATTTGTATTCCCACATGGACATGACTATAACATTATCCCATCTGCTCTACAGAGCAGCCGCTTCCCCGCACACGGATCACTACGAATTACACTTAAAACAGTTTAGATTTTTGTGGAAATAAAAAACACAGGAGGTAAGTTACATGGTTGCATTTTACTTTGAGACTAGAATCAAATACATCCCCAGCTGCCTTTGATGCTGGCATCATCTCTTTCACCTAGGCAACACTGTCAGTGCTCGAGCTTAGCACTTTCCTTCTCCTGCACCTACATGCTGGTGAGATGGGCTGCTTCTATCTTGCTGTAATCATGTATGAAGATGTGTTACCTCATCCAATAGTCTTCTTCTTATATTACTACTCTCGATGGGTGAAGATGCTGCGTGAAGTGATAAGGATCTGAGTTTGGATCCCTAAGACCGAGTTAAAAATCTGGTCAGGCTAGCATGTGACTGTCATGTGGCGCTGGGGCTGAGGCGGTAGAGACAAGAATATCCCTGGCCAGCCTAACTTTAGATTCAGCGAGAGACACTGTCTCAAAAAAAAAAAAAAAAAAAAAGGTGAAGAGTGGAGAGTGATGGGGAAGGGTACCCATGTCTACCTCTAGATTGACAACCTCAGAGAGAGAGAGAGAGAGGACAGAGAGAGACAGAGACAGAGAGAGGGAGGGAGAGGAGAGAGGAGGAGAGAGGAGAGAGAGGACAAGGAGAGAGGAGAGATTGGTTCCATCAGATTTAGAAACAAACTAATAACCATGGTTACCTTGTTGCTGAAGTTATCACAGTAGCCTCTGAGGGAGGCACAACTCCTGTGTACCAGATACTTATTCACTCTTTGGTTTCCCTGTAAGTCTTAGTGGCATAAGAGAACTCTAGACATCCTTTGTCTGTCATCAAAGTTCCAAGAAGCCAAATTAAAAGTACCATCTTCATTGGTGTTGGTGTGGACTAATCCCTCTCATGACAGGTCATATTCACAGGCCATAAATCACATTAGTTAAGCCCTTTGTTATCAACAAGAAATGTCTCAACAGAAGGTAATTATTGACAAGCGCAGGCCAGTGGGACTTCCTAACCCCTGTCACTCCACTATGCACAGTATTCATGGCCGCCTCACCTCACAGGCAGGAGTCACAGAGGCAGCTTTATAGGAAAGTGATGATAGCAGCCCTATCTACAGCTCCCCAAGGTAATGCGCAGGAACGTGTGAAAGTCAAAGGGCAAGGCCTTTCACCTCCTTAATCTCTTCTGGTTTCTTCCTCCATCCTACAAAGAAGCCCCTTCTGTGGTCCACAAAGGAACCCCTTTTTCTGTTTTCATCTCTCTTTTCTGCCACCACTGAATTCCTTTCTCTGTTTGTGTCTAAGCGTTATACGAGACATCCTACAGTGTATTAGCCACAACTGTGAACGAGGAGTTTGACATACATCTAACCTCTATGGAAACCCACAATGATGAAAACTATTCAAAATCTGTCATCACTAGAGGCCAGGGTCTCCTCATGAAAGCATAGCCCTTCCCACAGCTGCCATGCCTGTGTATTCCTATTCTCTTTTCTCATTTGGGGAAAATATGGACCAGTTTCCAAGAGCACATAGCACTTGTAATTTTCAGAGTAAAGTTGGCTGAAAAAATGTGATCCCCCCTCTATACAGCTGTCCTGTGGCTGAGCTAGCTCTGAGGGTTGATCCCCCCCCCCACTGACCCCCCCCCATACAGCTGTCCTGTGGCTGAGCTATCTCTGCAGGGTTGAAAGGCATTAGCATCACACTTGGGAAAGTTCCCTTGAGGGGAAATCACAGTCACTTAATTCAGAATACTGGAGTCTCCATGCTGAGCAGAAGACTTTAGACAGGGATGCACCAAGAAGAGGTCTAGGAGAGGAGGAAAGAGGAGCAGAGGATGCTGGGAAGCAGAAATAGAAGGATCCTTCATTTCCAAGTCTAATCAATTAGCATTTTTAATCTGCAACTAAGTCACTTTAGCTCACTACAACTATGAGCTGACCTTATGTAGCCCTAATGATCCAGGTCCTTGCTTCTGACTGGCTAGAGAGTCTCTTACCTCAGGCCCTAGTACATGATCTCCCCTCTGCCTAGGTTGCTTTTCCGAAACACTCATGTAAATTCCTCTACTCTTTCAGGATCTTGTTCAGATTTTATTTCTTAAGAGAGAGAGGCCTTTCTCCTTTGCTTTACTTTTTTTTTTTTAAATTGTTTGCCTAATTTTCTCCCTGCTTTCCTGCTGATTTTTTTAAAAACACTTTTTAATTGCACTTGTTGTTATCTTAAATGCTAGAAGTTTTTTTTTTTTTTAATTTGGGGTGTGCATATGCATGTCTTTGTATATGTATATAGACATGTATGTGCTTGGAGGTCAGAGGTATCTTCCTTTATTGTTCTCAGTCTTATTTTTTGAAACGAGGAGTCTCACTGAGACTGGAGCTCATGAATTCCCTAGACAGGCTGGTCAGAAAGCCCACACAGATGCTTCCGTGTCCACCTACCCACTGCTGTGATTATAGTCAAATGATGTCACATTTCGATTTTTTACATGGGTGTTGAGGATCTAAACTCAGGTCTTTATGCTTACATGGCAAAACTTTATTGACTATGTCATGCTCTCCACATCCCATAAAAAGGTGTCTTTATATTTTACTGTTTTTCCTGCCAACTAGACTGGATTTCCTAGAACCAGGGCTTTGCTCACTCAGCTGTGAGTCTCGCTCCACGTCAGCCTCTCCACTGTAAAATTACCTGATAATACAAACTATCCCAAGCAACCTTGGGCTTGTTCTTTTCATTCTTATAAGATATAAACTTATTTATTTTTATTAGCACAGAAAAATATTAGTATCTTAGCTACTTTTCTACTGCCATGGTAAAACACCATGCATGACCAAGGCAGCTTACAAAAGAAAGCATTTGATTGGGCTTACCATTTCAGAGGGTTGGAGTCCATGATGGCAGAAGAAAGGAACACTGAGAGTTCACATTTTCACAACCATGAGGCAGAGAGAGAGGGAAAAAAAACAAACCAACAAACCAACCATACAAACAAACAACAAAACAAAACAAAATCCACTGGGAATGGCTCAAGTTTTTAGAAATATCAAAGCTTACCCTTGGTGACACACCTCCTCCAAAAAACCACACTTCCTGATCCTTCCCAAACAGTTCCAGCAAGTGGGAAGCAAGTACTCAAATATATGTGCCTATTGGGGCCATTCCCATTCAAGCAGCACTATGAGATTTCCTTATGATATGCTTTATACTTTCTCTGCCCCCTCACTGTCTGGCCTCCTTTACTCCTCCCACACCAGGCTCTCCCACCCTGGTAGTTTCCTTCCTTCCTTCTTTCCTTCTTCCTTCCTTCCTTCCTCCCTCCCTCCTCTCTCCCTCCCTCCTTCCTTCCTTTCCTTCCTGTCTCCCCCCCTTCTCCTTTTCTCTCTCACTTCCTTTTCCCTTCCAACAGCCTTGTCCCCACTCACAGTCTTCTTGTCTGATCACAGCTTATATCCACTCTCACAATGAGGGTGGAGTGACTAAAGACCATCTTGATTTCCTTTTCTTTTGGTCTATTCCATGATTATCGCTGGATCTAGAATCTTGTTTTTACCAGGCCTCATCTATCCCAGATACTGAGAGTGATGTTCAGGAGCAGAGTGTGTCAGTGTCTCCCTGGGATGGCAGAGATGGAACAGGCCGATTAATCAATCAGAGAGGAGTCTCTTTTCATATCCAAGAAGGAAGGGCTGCAATGGATTTTCATTTTCAGATTATAAAATCTTAGCCCTGAGTGCTATAAACTATAAAGCTTGTCCATCACACTATCATCCTCACATTCAACATTAGTATTAATTAATGAATACTTGAATCCTGCAAAAAAGGCCAATATTCATTATCATGTGTATAATTTGGTATTATTTGGTGAATATTGTTTAATTTTCCCCTAAAGCGTGGTTCTCAAACTTTGAGTTATGACCCCTTTGTAGGTCAAATCACCTATTCACAGGGATCACTTAAGACCATCAGAAAAACATGGGTATTTACATTTTGATTTTTAACAGCATCAAAGTTACAGTCATAAAGTAACAACAAAAATAATTTTATGGTTGGGGGTCACCACGACATGAGGAACCTTACTAGAGGGTCACAGCAATAGGAGGGCTGAGAATCACTGATCTAAAGGCTTCACAATGTTTTTCTTGGTTTATTTGGTTTTGTTATGTAGATTTAAAAAAATTATATTCTTTGTATACTTAGGTTGAAATTCATAAAGCAAGATCTTTCAAACAGTGAGCCACTGGCTTTTCCCAAGAGCAGTTTATCACAGAGTCTGACTTCAAGGGTTAGCAAGTTCAACAGCTCAGCTTTCAAAAGAGGGGAATGCAAGGCATGCATCTGCAGAACCAAGCCCAAGAGGCTGAAAGAGATGAGAGAAATTTATATTATTAAAATTAGTAAAATTAATCATATTTAGTTACAAAACAGACAAGAAGTCCAAAACAGACATGAAGTAGCGCTGTATGAGCTCAGTTACCAAGGCGTTCACTGAACCGGATGTGATAGTTAAAGGAATCTCAGACAGAGCTAAAAACCTAAAAGATAATTAATTTTTTAGTTTTCATAAAACCATGTACTGAGCTGCTCTCCAGGGCCAGTTTGGCTTTTCCACTGGGACCAGTGTCTGGAAGTTTCCCAGGCACCTCTCACAGATTCACAAGTTTCTCCAGAAATCAGTTCCAGGCTCTCCTTCCCTTCTGCCTCCTGAGATGAGCAGCTTTGGGTATTCCCAAGAAGTCAGCCTTTTTAGGTACGTGTGTGTGTGGTGTGTGTGTGTGGTGTGTGTGTGTGTGTCTGTCTGTCTGTCTGTCTGTCTGTGTCTGTATGTGTGTGTGAGTTTGTGTGAATACGTGTTTAAGTATGAGTGTATAGGACTTGTGTGTAAGTGTGAGTGTGGTAATGTATCTGTGATTGTGTATGTTGTGATTTATGTACTGTGTAATGGGGTGTGTAAGTGTGTAAGTGCATTCTGTGAGTGTGTATATGAGTGTGTATGTGTATAAATGTGAATGTTTGAATGTGTATGTGTGAGTGTGAGTTTATGGGATTGTCATAAGTGTGAGTGTGTATAAGTGTGATTTTATGGTACTGTGTTTTTAGTGTGTGTAAGTATATTCTATGAGTGTGTGTAAATGTGAGTGTTTGAATGTACTTAAAATGTGATTTTATGGTACTGTGTGAGTGTAAGTGTATGTCTGTGAGATGTATGTGTGAGTGTGCATATGTATCTAAATGTGATGTGTGAATGTGTAAGTGTAGTTTATGAGACTGTATGTGTGTGTATAGATGTGTGAGTATGTGTATAAGTGTGAATGTGAGTAGTGTATATAAGTGTGAGTGTGTGTGTGACTGTGTGTGTACATCTCAAGAATCCGTATGTCCATGTTTGTTCAGTGTCTCCCTCAGTCATTCTCTACCTTACGTTTTTAGACAGGATATCTCAATGAAGAATGACTGGTCCACAAGCCTCTCTTTGAATTTGGACTCACTGCCACTTTGTCCCCTGCACATCTGGAGTCTTCCCGCTCTCCCATTGCTGGAGTTACAAGCAGACATCACCATGCCCAGCTCTAATGTGGGTACTGGAATCTAAACTCAGCCTCTCCATAGCCCATGAAGATCTACAATTAGAGAAACCAAAGTCCCCATTCTGGGTTCTTTTTCTCATTAATAAGAGTTTTAAACAGACTCAGAAGGAAGCTTGAAGACAATTCTGTTAAGAGTTAAGCATCAACCCAAAGAAGAGAGATGGGGAAAAGGAAGAGAGAAAGCCTTCAGTAACAGGGGTTGGTGAGAAGCACATGGCAAAAGCAGAGGAACTTTCAGAGAAAGAAAGGTCACAGGGCCAGAAAAAGCTTGTGGCCGTATTAAAACTAAAAAGTGCTTTAAAAAAAAAAAAAAAAAAAAAAAAAAAGGAAGAGGAGGAGTCTGCAATGTAAGCATCCACCCTAGCAGAGGGAGGACCCTGGGAAACACAAATGTGTTCTCTCATTAAAGGGATAATTACTCCTTCCCTCTCCTCAGCATGTTTTTGGGGATTAGTCGGTGCTGCTGTGAGTCCAAATACTAAATAGTGGCCCCCAAAATCTGGTTGCCCCCAATAAACAGATCCTCATGTACATCATCTACTAAACCTTGCAATTAAAGTCAATTAGTTAATAAAAGGCTTACAGTCTGTGATTGGGCAGTAGACAGAGAAAGGTGGGACTTGAGGATCCAGGAGAGGTCTCAGAAGAGGGGTGAAGGAGGAGGAAGAGAGAGAGAACAGGAGGTCTGCTTAGATGTGACAGACCAACAGAAAATGCCCTAGTGAAATGCCCTTTCTGGGCAGACGGATGGAGTAGAATTAACCCGGGAAGACTCAAATAGCAAGTAACAAGGGACATAGAGCTGGGATGTACCAAACCCTAGGCTTCCAGCTTGTAAATAAGATACCAGGATTTTGTGTCTTTAATATGAGCTAGCTAGAATAGTTGATTCATTTACAGCATGTCTACATGCTGAACCAGCTTTTCTAGAGGGAGGTTTAGCCAGGTGATTTGACAGATTTAGTCGGGTCATCTCTAAAGAGAAGGAGACTACAGTATTGTTAGGTCTCAAAGAAACCTGGGATAAATTTCACTCATTTCAAGTGGCTCCTCCCAGAACTTCTCACCCCTCCCTCTACCCTAAACTCCTCCCCCCAGGGGCTGGGCTTTGCCTCCCTTCCCCCAGCTTCTGTAATAACCTCAGCCACATTTGGATGTCCTTTTGGTCTCTTGGGTCCTGGCTTGCTCTGCTTCTGGCTCTGTCTTGTTCACTCACCCCTTTTCCTCCTTCGCTCTCCCACTTCCCTCCTCTGACCCTGTTCAGGCTGCTGGCTACGTTCAGTCTGGACTCTTCCAGAAGCCTCTGGCTGTTTTTCTCCCTCACCTCTATGATAAACCTCCTCAACCTATTCCTAGGAGCCATCATGTTCTCACTGGTTTTGTTCATTCAAGTATGTGATGCTTGGAGTAGCTTAGAGTGTCAGGTCTTCCCTAGGAACAGAGGGAAGCCTTGGATTCTATTGTTTTCACCAAGAGGGGGGCATCAAATGCACGTCAACAAAGCCATAACCTTTCATATGGTGGCTTAAAACCCTTAGGAGTGGTCAAATTCACCAGTGCCTTCAGAGTGGGGTTCAAAGCCAGCCTTAAGGATGGAAGTGCGTCCCCAGCCGTCGGTCCTCATGACAATAACAGTCTTCCTTTGGACCTGACCACACATCTGAAAACAAAATAAACTTCCTTATATGACTGCTTTAAAAAAAATGGAATTTGGTGTATCATGGGGACATTTACTTTAGTTTAGAAACTTCTGAATTTAAAAAATTGTGTCATAGCTGAGGAAATGGCCCAATGGGTAAAAGACTTACTTTAACAACCATGAGGACCTGAATTCAGAGTTCTAGAACTCACATAATTCTAGGAGGGTGAGAATGCATCTGAAACCCCAGCCCTTGGCAGATGGAGACAAGCATTGCTAGAGTAAGCTGGCTAGCTTGATCTGCGTATCAGTGAAATCTGAGCTCAAATGAGAGACTCTACCTCAATCAACAAGATGGAGAGCTATGGAAGACTCCAGACATCAGCCGTGGACTTATACACACCCAAACTATTACACACACGTGTGAACACATGTAAAACATAAAAAGGAGATCACTGAAGAGAGTATAAGTGGGCACACCGGTAATTCCCAATATATGAGCTGAGACGCTCATCTAGCCTCGGGAGAGAGGAAGACTCACTGGGGTACTCACTTGTTAAACATAAATCTCACTTATCATGATCTACCGAAGTACAGAATCTCCGCGGCGGGTTCCCAGGACCAGGAGGTTCATCACACCTTTGAGCTGCAGCTAGGAGAACAAGCTGCTGTTCCCTTGAGTTGTAAATGCTTCACAAGTACAGAAAATCTAAATTTTCTCAATGACTCCTGTTTCCGGTTGGGATCTGCTAGGGACCAATTCGTCACGGGAGGCACAGGTATATTCTAAACTACAAATCAGCTCTCAGACAAACCCCATAATTTGAAGGGATGAAGACTTTGTTTAAAATCCGAGAGGAAAACCCAAAGATCCATAGTGTGAACAAGATGCAAAACAGTCTGGTCACGTGGTACTCTCGACATGCCAGTGTTCCGGAGCCCCTTGTACCTGTGTGTTCAGTGCTCCCTCCTCATGACTTAGAGAGAAAATTTGTTATAGGGCGTGTCTCACAGCTGGGACATTTTCTAAAGCAGCCATATGATTTCTTTTTATTAAATTTTAAATGCCATGCGAGGGTGAGTTTGTGAGACTTTTAAAATGTCAATGCTGGTATCTGGTGTAGGGAGTCTCTTCAATCGAAGTGGAGAAAGAGTCCCAGGGGCTCATCCTTCAAACACAAACCCTCTGCTACAAGGACTACGAACAGGTGACAGGAGGATTTGCTGTATTCCTGGAGTCACTCTGACATCATTTTTTCATCAGCTGTGTTAGTTTGTGCTTAACAAGGAAAACCAGGAGCCCTGATTTCTTCTCCCTTTGGATTCACCATGGCCTGAACAAATTCCTGCCTCCCAGGGCTAACCCTTTCAAACCCAGGAGATAATGATACAGTGTTTCAGCCCTTAATCTTGGTAATGATGTAGGGGGTTAATGAGAGTGTTTGGAAAGGGGGAATGTCTTTGAGCGTGGATCAAAGTACGGGTGAGTACATTTTATGAGAAGCAGCAATAACGGGCCGGGCGTTCCTGGTGCCTGCCGAGCAAACCACTACCCTTCTGGCCTGCATGAATTCTTGGGCCCAGGGGTGTTAATTAGAGTGAAGATGTAGGTACTGAATAGCACCCAGGGCCCTAAAGGAATTAATCCATCTCCAAAAGGTGGCTAATTTACCTCTGCCCTCCCCACTAGACTTCCCCCATTGTTAGTGCAGAATAACTGTTCCCTTCCCACCTCTTATCACATGGCGTTGCTTCCTCCCACTTAGCTAATGGAATAAAAGAGAGTCCAAAAGAACTATTGGAATAATCACCCTCCTTAAATATTTACTCTTTACTTATTGGTGAAGACACCCTCAAAGTGTGCTTCTCTGTGGCAGTTTAAGATCAGCTCTGTTCCTGCTGCATCTACCCTTCACAGCTGGGAGACCACAACATCTGTTCAGTTTAGGCAGAACGCATCTAAACGCCCTCCCTTCCAGATCCACGCCTACGCCTTTGCATTTTGTCTCATGGAAAATGCTTTCCACTCCGGTCACTGAAACAGAATTCCCCACAGTCTAGCATAGATGTCACCAAGGTCCCAGGTAAGTCACTTAGATCTAATCTATCTTAGCCAGGGCACTATCATGAGAGAATAGGCCCTTAATGCACAGTGAAGATTATCACAGAATTTTTCTTTATACTTGCCATTTCACTTAGAATAGTTACACCGTTGATACTACCTTGCTTTCTGGCTCATCATAAATACCAACCCAGGGTTGAGTAAACGTGAGAGGACCATGAGACACAACTGGAAAGCCATATGACCACAGAACACACACTTACTGACTTTCATATGTTAGGGCTGATTAACGGACTGAGGACAAGCCAGTTAAATTTCCATGTTGAACAACATAGTCATGGATTGAGTGTGATCCTGTACAACACATCTTCCTGGGCAGCTGGGATGGCCTTGGCGGTCACCTAATCCATTTTTTTTAAAGTCACATAGAATAGCCAGAGCTTAGAAAGAAGAAGGGAATGGTTTGTCAGAGCTTGCTTTCCTGTTCAGAGAAGAACGAATTTGTCACAGAGCTCGCTTTCCCATTCAGAGAAGAGGGGCGTTTGTCACAGAGCTTGCTTTCCTGTTCAGGATCCTCCACTAACGAAAGTGCTTCTAAAGGACTCCGTCTAAAGATGACCTCAGTTAGTTAAGTTTTCTAGATATCTGAGAGAAAAAAAATCACCCAGGGTAATGTCAACTCTGTCTAACTCAAACTGCAAGGTTACTCTTAACAACAGCGCCGACACTTATCTAATCCTACGAGAAATAATAAGCTAATTAGCCACTTAGGGAAGTTGAAAGGACAGAGGAAGCTAGAGTGGGCTGGAGAATGTGTGTCCGTGTATGTTTACCGAAGCTTGTTTACTCCACAGCAAACTTACGCTCTTGACACTGTGGATAACACAGATAATGAAACCCCTCAGACATCAGTTCCCTAACAAGGAATCTCCTGCTCGCCCTAGAGAATTCATCTGAGTTCCTGAGAGGCTGAGTTTGTCACAGAAGCCTCTAGGAACCTTAATGACCTGGCAATAAGAAGCCTCTCTGGTCTGATAACTAGACAGAGAAATTCCTCCAGGTCACTGAGAGCAGGAAGTGTGGGGGAGGCTAGTCTCTTACACATTCTGTGTATAACAAGATGAGGTAGAATTCAGCCACCATTTGATCTCTGTCTCTTGCTGACCATCCCTCCCTACCATAAGTGAATGCAAAAGGAAACAAATGCAAACAGTTCCCTGAAGAAAAAAAATCCACTACACAGCTCTTCAAGGAGGTTTCAAGGAATAATTTGACACCCTGCTCCCCTCCCAAAAGCAAGAATTAAAGATTCTTCTGGGTGGATCATAAACTCAAGAGCGTGCTTACGAAAGCTGATGATATAGATATATACAACCAGATGATTAAACACACATATTAAAGTTTGTTTTAATTTAATGCTTTTGTATGTGGGTGTTTTGCTTGCATGTATGTCTGTGTACCACATGCATGCATGCATGTCTGATGCCTACAAAGGCCAGAAGAGGGGATCAGATCTCCTGGAACTGAGTTACGAAAGACTGCATGTGGTGGCTCATGAGTGCTGGGACTCAAACCCTGGTCCTTTTCAAGAGCAGCTAGTGTTCTTAACTTCTGGGTCATCCTCCAGCCCCACAATTTTTTATTACACTGATTTATAGATACAGGGCAGATACATACTCTCACACACATACGGAACTAGGGGACAGCATGCAGGAGTTGGTTCCCTGCTTTGATGGCCCTTAAGAAACATTTAAATCTGAAATTACATTTTTCTCATTACTTTCCTCCTTCAGCCTCTGAGGACTGCCCTTTGTAATCATCTCAGTGATCTGTTGTTATCGCTCCTGTTGTTTTATTCTGCCATCCTAGGAAACAGTCTTTCAGGGACTCTGACATTAGCGTTGAAACATTGCAGTCAGCCTGGACTGGCTCTAACTTCCATTCAAAACCAAACCAAAGAAAAAAAAACAGAAGTGCATATTTGAGCCTATTGACTTATATTTAAGGAATTGGAGGAAACTGAAACATTTTCTTTCTTGATTATACAGTATCCAAAAAAATTCCTGTGGTTCTTATCCGTTATGGTTTCAGTCATAATACTTTTTGGCCATCTGAGGACCTGTGCACAGAAGCCAAGCGTACATTCCACAGGTATACTGCGCCTCTCCATGATCCTTCCATGACCTCTCCATGACCCCTCCATGACCCTTCCATGACCCCTCCATGACCCTATGCTGCCATCATGAGTCTGAAGCTCCCAGTGCATCCCTAGGTAGTCCTTTCCTCCTTCTACCCACCAGGACATAAAATTGTCAGCTGAAGACCTATGCTGGGAGCCTATGTGCTCCACCGAAGCCCTCGCCTCTTCCTTGTTCTGTCAATCTAACTTCTGACTTCTGAACTGCATTATAAATGTGCTTGCTTTATTTGGCGGATGAGTCCACTCTTGTGGTTCAGACGCTAGACCTTTCTCCTAGCTGAGTCAAGACCACTTCTGATATCCCAATCACACATTAGCACTGAATAGCTCCAAGGCTGGGCCTCAAGCACCACCCTGCAGACTTAAAACTTAGCAAGATGAGGTAAAAGCAAACACAGATCCAAATGTCTATCCTACAGTGGTAGGTCATAATTCCATACCAAAAGACTCGACCAGTGAACTATCTCTAGATGCCCAGATCCCATTACAAAAACTCACACAACATGAAAAACATGTCTCCTCCCAAAATGCTCCCTGAGGGAAGCAACCTAGGTGATACACAGGACAATGAATTCAAAACTGCAGTTATACATATGCTGAATGAACTCAAAGAGGATATGAATAAATGTGGGAATGAAGACAAGGAAAACAAACAGCTTATTAAATAAAGAAGACAATTCGGGCTATGAAAACAATTAACAAGAGAGAGAGATTCTGAAGAATGCCCAGCTGAAATAAAAACTGAAATAAAAAATTTAGTGAACCTAATAAAAAACTCAGAGGAGACCTCACCAATCGACTGGATCAAGTAGAAAACAAGGCTAAAGAAATCCGATCACTCTATCAAGGAAATGATAGGTTTAGCTCATAGTTTAGGTCTCTGACCTTGTTTTACATTCATACTCTAGCATGTAGCTCAAGTTGCTGTATTCTTTTACTGAAACTTACATAGCTTTTTGAAAATCATGAAGTCATTCTTATCTTAGTGTCTAAAAATATGTCAAAGGATGAATCTAGTAACATCCTATCTTGTAGGAAAGCATCATAAACTAACCCTTACTTTTTTCTGCAATAAACATTTCTAAGAGCTGAAGTTGGTTTTCTTTTTATTTATAAACTTAATTACAAAAGAACCTTTAAAAAATCAAACACTAAAATTAACAGACCCAAAGTCTAGAAGTTCCCTGAGGCGTGGTCTTTCCTGAAGACAGGCTACAGCATATTTGACATGCTATTCCAGGCCAAAAGTGGATGTAGCAAACTTTGCAAAAGAGAATTTTCTACCCATCAACTCATTCTCTTTTTGGAGTTTGATTTTAGAATTATAACTTATCTAAAAGTTAATACTGACAACAGATTTATTATTAAGCAGTTTTTAGACACCTACTCTTTCAGTTCGTGAACATATTTTTTGGCAGAAGCCTGAGACCAGATTATTCAATAATGAAATAGAACCTTGGGAACCCTTCCACGTCCTTACCTTTGGCTATAAGGCCAACAATGAGGAAGTTCTAGCTAAATATTGCATGAATTAAGGGCTAGCCTCTTTCACTGGTCTGAATTCAATCCCCATGTGAGTGTCCTGCCTTAGGCAAAACTCTCCTTTCTAGATGAATTGGATATCTTGAAAAGGAGAAAAAAAAAATTTCTTTATGAAAGATAAAGACTTTTTCCATGCCTTACTTTCTTTGTAAATTCCCTTTGGAAGAAATCCAGTGAAAGTTGAACTGGAATGAATGTAATCAGTTGGCCCACAGAACATGATGAGCCAGTCACAATGACATAGACAGAGATGTTATTCCTAGTTGTCAAAAATATGACTCTGTTTTAAGTATCCTTCAGAGGACTTTCAACAAATACCAAAGTAGCCAACATGAATGGACAATAAAGATGGCAAAAAAAAATACAAAGAAAAAAATCTCCTCAGTTGTCTCATTTTGGGGTATAGGAGAACTAAGGTATTTTCCACACTGTGGCATTTCAGACATAGGTATAACCTGGGAGGCTTAATCACCAAACGGAGACCACTGGCTAGTACATGGAAGTTATTGCTACTTTCTACTTAGAACTATGTTTACATATCAGTTGAAATCGAAGTTAACAAAACGTGAAAAAGATTATTGCAAACTGTCATCTAAGCGCTATACACAGACAGTGGTACACCATGTGTCTTCCAAAGCATGACTGTAATGAACATTCATTTATCCACAAATTCTCAAGGAACACAAATGATATAAGATCTTTGACCAGCTGTTCAGTACTCACTTTCTCATATAGACTCTTGAAGTTTGTGAGATAGCTTAATGTTGGGCACTAGTGGATGAGTAGAAGACTAAGTAGTAAGAACGGGGTTGAAAAAGAAGGTTGCAATGCCATGCACATCTGAGGTGTCATCAGACACATCTGAGGTGGCATCAGACATGAGCCTGAACACACAGAAGGCTGATGAGAGAAGAGTTCAAGTATGGGGAACTGAGTCATAAGGGTCTGAGAGCCAGCCATCGGAGGTGGTGCATCTTTCAGATACACATGGAAAGCACAGAGCTTAGAGTCTGGCAGCCTGTGGAGGGAGAGAATAGGAGGCCTAGTGCACAAGTAAAACATGAGCTCTTAAGTGTCCAGCAGGGTGTGCACGAGCAGGAAGCATCCAGATACACAATGAGACTGGTGAAACTATCAGATAAAGAAATAAGAGGTGCAGTCAATGCAACATACAGACTCCAGTTCCTCATGGAAATTTGACACCACCTGTTAGGGATTGGTCTGGTTCTGCTATGTACTCAAATGCTAATATACTGGCCTCCAAGATCTGGCTGCCCCCCAAGAGCAAATCCTCGCTTGCATCAAGTGATACAATGTAAGCTTTGCTCTATGATTTAATTTAGTTGGTTAATAAAAGACTAGAGCCTGTGACTGGGAGTAGAGAGAGAAAGGTGGGACTTGAGGATCAAGTGAGGGTCTCAGGAGAGACCAAGAATAAGGAGAAAGGAGACTGGGAGAGAAGGAGACAACCATGAGAGGAGATGGACTGTGAGCATGTGACCAGGAAACAACAAAAGCAAGGGACATATAGCTGGAATCTAAGTGACAATAGAGTAATTAGGCCTCCACTTGTAAGTAGAATACCTGGACTGTGTGTCTTTTATACAGGCAAGGAAGAATCTATAAGTAGTTTATTTTCCAACTGCCTCCATTAGAAATGGGAAGGGATAAAGAAGAATGTTGCTTTTACATAGACAAGACAGGGATGGTTAAAGAGAGCATGAAAAAGGTCAGAGAAGGCCCTGAGAAAAGACAGAGAGAGAAAAAAAAAAAAGATGAGAGCTGGTACAAGAATTGGTTTCAACCTCTCGTGGTTGTCAACCCTACTTCCTCCCATCTTGAACCATTAATTGGGTTATTTTTGCTTATTTCTTTTGGTCCATGGGCCTTAAATAGGCTGACTAACTTTGTGAAACAACAGATTTGGTAGCAAAACCTATTCAGATACATTATCATAAGTTAGCTATGGAGGACCAAAGACTCAAGATGAGGTTGTTACTCTATCCAGGGTGTTCCCAAAACCCATCTCCACCCAACCTGAAAGAGGGACTTCCGCCCCTAGACCAATCAGAGAGGGACCACCCAGAAATTCTTGCTTAGGCTGCAAGGCTAAGCGCTGCAAGGGAATATAAATAAAAGTTCAAAATATCTCTCTGGACTCCCTGAGGGACAAGCCTGACTGCATAGGGGTTGATGTCAAAAGTATCCCCTCTCCAGGAAAAAGACATCGGGATGGGTATGGCCCTCATGCCTCACTGGACAACAACAGGAGGACCAGGGCCATTACAAGGTCCCCTTCAGTTATTGGAAGTCAGGCCTCTATCCCCGCCTTTGCAAGATTAGAATCGCCATGGTCCTTCTATACTTAGAGAAGGGAGGGGATGTCAGGGGCAGCCCTGCTTATACACTGAAGGCCTAAAATCAGCCATAGGCCTAAAGTCAGCAATAGGCCTGACATACATGCATGGCTAACACAAAGTCTTGGGTCTCTGTGGAAAAACACTGAAACAGATGGCTATAAGCTATTGTGAACAGGCAGCTTTTGTGGAAATTTACCAACCTGAGTAGTCATAGACCTTGTTAATAGGTAGCCTCGCAGATAGTACCAACTTAGATAAAGACAAGTGAATCATAGGCAGAGTCATAGTGACCTGTCACCTGAACCTTCACCCAGCCATACCCTGTCTGAAAGATATCTGTACTCCCCCTGAACACCTACGCTCCAGTGTCATCCCCTTCCCCACGTCCTGCCTTTTTGTGTTTATAACCCCTGTGTGAATAAGTAAAAATTACGTTTGATGTAATAAATAATAATAATACAAAAAGAGGAGGAAAGAAATGGGAAGGAACGAGAGAGGAAGCACTCACAGTGATGTCTTGTGATTCTTTCCAGACGAGGTAAACTTCAGGATATCTCCAGTTAAAGAGAGTTTTCCTTCAATTTTACTCATTGAAAATTGGTATTCACGGTGCACTTTGTATTCAGTAGAAGGACCTCTCTCTGTAATTCCTGGAAAAAGAGAAGATTCAAGTTATAGTTAGTATGTCTGTTAAAGCATGTTGAAATTGGTGAGGAAAATGAGCTTTCACTCCCATGCCCTTGGCCTTGACTGTGGGCTGTTCTGCTCTGATCTTGTAAATGAGATTTTAGCTTGGCAAATCCTCTGAATGCCACAGCAGTTCTAGAGGGATGGAAGTCAGTATTCTGTTACTACAGAAAAATACTGAGATAATCAACTTAGACAGGGAAAAGGTTTGTTTCTACTTAAGGTTTCAGCCAGGTTTGCTAGGCCCTGTTGAGTCTGGGCTGTGATAAGGAAGCTGCTGAACTCAGGGTAGCTGAGAACTAGAGACAGAGAGGAAGAAAGAAACCAGAGTTTCCGTAATCTTCAAGTGCACTCCTTCTGAGACATGTAAACACCTAAGACCTCCCAGTAAGCCCATCTCCTGATGGGTCCACTCCTACTAGCTCCCAAAAGACAATGCAACTAAATCATGACAAAGTCCACACTGATCTTCTAGGGAAAATGTCATTTCCCCCTCTGTCCTTTCTCATTGGCCTAAGGATTTGTCCTGTTATGTACATGTTTTGTCTCTGAGTGATTTGTTCAATACCACAGGGTTGCAGTTAGGATTTTGGTGTGGATTAGTTAACCTTTCATTGGCTATTGTTAAAGAGAAGAAGAATCAAGAGGAAATTATGTCTCTTTGGGAAGTTTTACAGTATATAAACCTATGAGTGGTAGAGAAGCTGTAAATCTCTACTACCAATCACAAAACAGGGAACAGAGATAAGACATTTAGAAAGTTCCAGAACACCAACAAGCACTGGTTCCTATGTCTTTGTGGGTTGCCTCCCTTCTAGTTGGTTTTCCTTAGGATATTTTAGATCTCAATAATAAATTCCTCTGAGCTTCTCTATTATGAGCTTTCTGTAACAAACCTGAGAAGGATTTGCAATGACTGGTTGATTCTCTGGGTCTGGAGGAATAGACAGACAGAGACTTAGAATTCAGGCTTTCACATCTCTATGTTGTATACAAGTGAGGACAGGGGTGCAGCTGGATGGTGGAGTATTTGCCTAACGTGAATGAGTTCTGGGTTCAATCTCTAGTTCTCCAGCAAATAAGTTAACTAACTATTAATTAAGTTAAAGACAACTGTTGGCCCGGAGTGTCTCTTCACAGCCTAAGTCTCTAGACTCACCCACCCCCTACCACCTTGTCACCAAGACAAAACCTAGTCTTTGTGTCAAGTGTTCAAAATAGAGACAAATACTCCCATCTCTAGATTCCTTCAAGCACTATTCAAGAAAGTAAATTGGATTCTCTGCTTTGTTTCTTTAATGTTTGTTTATTTATTTAGTGTCTGTGTACACAGGTACCATACACACATGAAGAGGTCAGAGGACAGCCTACAGGAGTCGGTTCTCTCCTTCCACCACGGGGGTCCTGGGCACGGAGGGCAGGTCACTGTGACTGTAATGAAGAGCCTTTTACTCACTGAGTCTGCCTGTAGATTATATTCTTTATGCTGTTTTTTTTCCCACTAAAACAACATGTGACAGGGTGACTAATTTGTTTAATGTCTGTGACTGTGTTTCTCGGGCTTGTAAGGCTACTGAGAAGCTTCCCACAGGTGTTTTCGTCTCTGTGTTGCTGCCCTTCAGATAACCACTGCTCATGGAACTTCTGTCTTTGGGAATCCCAGGACTTTTTCTCTCCCTTGTAGATCATGGATACAGATGTTCCAAAGGTCATTTATCAAGAAAAGCATGTCTTCAAAGAAACAAATGGTCTCTCTATGTGAAAAACTTACTCCTAAAATTAAAACAAAACAAAATAAATCTGTAGCATTGTCAGAAGACTCCTGAGACTGGGACACTCTGGTTCTCATGGCTAAGGTAGAGTTATTCCACGGGGCAGTGACTCTGCCTACATCTGGTTTTCATGAATGATAATGACTGAGCAATAGGGATGACAAGGGAGTGAGGAGGGAAATTTGAGTAAGCTCTTCAGCCCATGTCCCACACTCCTCCCAGATCAGAACACATCACTCCATCCCCTTCGCACTGAGAAACAATAAGTCACAAAATTCCCACAATAGAATTTGCAAGCTTTGTAATCTATATATTATCTTTAAAATAATACCTACAATATAAAAAATCATTTTCCAATATTTCATTTTAGAGTTTCATAGAGTCAAGAAATTATCCCTATATGATTTAGACAAAAAAAAAAAAAAAAAAACCTCCAAGTTTTCTGCTTTATAAATTTCTGTTTTATTTATTTTCTCAGCATGTAATATACTTTTCTTCTTTCTCCAACCATTAAAAATAGATCCAGCCTAGTAAGAAAATGCTTGAAGGTGCCCTTTGTAAATCTAGGGATGAGATATATAATAACATGTTACATAATTCTGGATTGATGTATCATTAATCATTTCATGTGAGTAGCTGTGTACCAAGAACTTAAAGAGGACATATGCCACACTGCTGTGCCTAGGGTAACATTCTAAACTGTTAGAATTGAAACGGAATGTTCTCTGTGTTAGCTGAAGAACTTCAGGTTTACACCTTTCCACCATAAATAACAGTTTCTTAAGACAGTACCATCAGCATTTTAAATAATAAAGCATTATACAATCTTTCATACTTAAGAATCAATCGTTTGAGAAGACTTTCAAGTAAAGCTATGATGCTTGAGAAGGTCTGAGGAATGGCTGCTTGTGACCATCAGACATTAGGTCCAACACCAAGAGAAACAGAAAGCCAAGCACAGCTCATTCACAGACTTGATGGACATTAAACCAATATGCTGCCAAGAAAAACATTCCCCATCGCTGCCTTGAGGCGTCCTTCCTATGTATGTGGGAGGAATTCATTTGCCAGATGTTGCTGCTTATTTTTCAAGTCTGTCTTTGGCTTGTGCTTATTTTTTCTGACCTCCCAGCTTCTCCCATATACACTACATGGGGGAAGCAAGGCTCTGTAACCCTTTGCTAAAGCAGTACCTCACTGTTCCAGTCACAGTCTCAGCATGTGTTCTTGTTTATGTGTCCAGCCTAATTGCTGATGGATATTGAATGATTAGCTTCCCCATCTCCTGCTATCTGGATATCCATCAGCAAGACAGACTATTTTACAACCTGCCATCGTGAACAACGTCTTTCTCTCTTGTGCTAACAAAGGGCCTATTAAAGATAAATCAAGATGAAGAGAAAAAAAAGTCAACTTGAAAGGGAAATGTGTTGTTCTTCAAAGACGTGTGATATCTGGCTCTTCCAAAAGATCACACAACAGAATATCAGCAGCTGAGGCTCATAGAGGGATTTCTCGTTTCTCCCTGAAGACAGAGCACCCGCCTGGCTGCTTACCTGTCCTTGTTTGACCTTAATCTAAAATCACCCAGTGTCCTCAGGAGGCCTCCACCCAGCCACATCTGCCTTTCAACTGTCCAAAGCCAACTATTCTTGTGGTAGACCCTGCCTCTCCAGCCAGGTGAAGGCTTACTTCTTACTCTGATGGGATTCCCAGTGGTCTGTCCCTCTGCTATCTTCCAGATCATTCCAAAATTACCTGTACCTGCATATTGATGGAGACAGAACATATTGTTTTCTTCTCTGTTGCTGTGATAAAACACTATGACCAAAGTAACTTAGAGAAGAAAGGTTTTACTTTGACTATCTCAGAGGGTCAGAGTCGGAAGAGCGGAGAGCATAACAGCAGGTAGCAGACAGGGCAGGTGCAGGAGCAGAAAGCTGAAAGCTTACATTGTGAGCTGCAATCACGAAAACATAGAGAATAAACTTGAAGTAGGCAAGTGGCTTTTACTATGAAAGAGTACCCCTTGAGGAGAACATACTTCATCCTGCAAGGCTGTAAACACCTACACCTCCCCAAACACCAACAACGATTAGGAACAAAGTGTTTAAATGAATGAGACAGTGGGAAACATTTCTCATTCAAATCTATTACATAAGGAAATCAGAGTTGGTCCCTAGTCAGCTCGAAATATTCTACAAATGAGGCCACCACAACTGAGTTCTTAAGAGTCACATCAAAGAACTCAAAGGATCATAATTTAAATTATCTTTACATATATATGAGCAAATTTAAAACTTAAGAAAAATATGCACATAACCTCTTGTGTTATCATCACTAAATTGTGCTCTATTCAGAAGAGGGCCCTGGGCACACAGTGTATACATAATAGTCATCAGATAGACAAATGGGTAGATTGGTAGCTGGATGTATAGATGAATGGATTGGTGGTCAAATGGATACAGATACAGTAATTGCTGTGTAAACACTGAGCACAGATTTCCTCATGCATTTATTAAGATATTCAACTGTTGTAAAAATAAGGAGGACTTATCCCTCCAGTATTTGGAGCAAAACTTTTTACGTAGAGTTTGTCCAAAGTTGTCTCCATCTGCCTAGGCGTCTCCAGAATCCTCTCTGATCCTATTGTCCTGTGTAATGAAAGACTGAATATACCTGCTATTCAATCACATAACATACGTATTGTAACCTGGCTTTACACTCACCATATTTTCAATTCACTGACACTTGGGGCTTGTGTTTCCTAAGCATTCTTAAACTATGCTGGAATATGTTGGAAGACTGCACTGTTTTTAAACTTCCAGAAAATGAAAATGTAAACAAGGGACCTGGGGTAGGGGGATATGAACTCCATTTTGTTCATCAATAGATTCAACAAACACAGGAGCCCACAGTTTCTGTGAACTATACATTGTAACATTGTTTAATGCTAAACTCTGAGATTTTGTGGTTTTCTGGTCACAAAGTGTCCATGATGAATCCACTGAGTAGAACCAATCTGTGGGCACACTGGGATCCTACTGGCTTGTGTCTAACGTTCTCCTGGCGTTTGTTCAGTGTTGTAGATTTACAGTGACAGAATATAAGATTTCACCCCACCTCCTTTGCATTACACTTAACATTAAGGTTTTGCCAAAAAAGACTTACTCTGTGTTTTAGAAATTTGTCTCCAGTCATTCCCAAACACGATGGAAGTTCATTTAAACCCTTGCATCCTGCAGTCTACAGTGATCATTTTTAAAAGTCAGGAACTAAAAGAAACTAAAACTCTAAATGTCTCATTTCCCCTCCCCCACTCTCAAACAAACTATTCTTGCTTACACATGTCTCTATCTCCCACTAGAAGGCTGCCAACCCCTCCTTTCTCTGCAGTGCAAAGCAATGAATATAAGTGCTGAGACCATGCTGGTGTCAGACCTAAGACAGAGTGGCCCTTAGTGCATTGTCCTCTTTGGAGTCTTTGAAGATTAGGTTACTTACGGAAGCCAAAAAAAAAAAGAGAGAGAGAGAGAGTGTGTGTTAAAGATTATGTCTTATTGTTTTTCTGTATTTACACACACACACACACACACAGACACACCAGAAAAATGAAATAACTGAACAAACCATAAGACCAACAAAGAAAGAGAAGTAAGCTACTTGGAAGTAAGTAAGAAGTAAGTTACTGAGAGACCTCATAGTTCTCTCCATATTCCGTATCTAAAAAGAGAAATTTCCAACTGCCTCAAAATAACCAGCACTATTTTGCAAAGAGGAACATGGCTCTAAAGTAGCAATCAACAAAGCAGTCCCCCAATAGTCTAGCTTGCCCCTCTTGCCTCTAAGCAGGAAATGAAGTCCTCAGAAGATGGAGAATTCCATCTTCAGGACCTCTCTCTTAACTGTGTGTGGATATTTTCACTTTTGGAAGTACTTTTCCCCAAGTTCACTTCCCATGCCCCAGTGCTGAGCCTGGTTTGAGCCTGATATTCCTGCTTCAATGGAAAAGGGGCCTCAGTGGTGAAGGCTTCCAGACTGCTGTGGTGACTCGGTCACCATCGTGTGTTAGTTTTGGCCAGATGGAAAACTATTATCAAACATGGCTCTTATACTTTGCATGTCAGATGAACCACCAACGCAAAACTAAAACTCTTCCAGGCCAAAGAAGACACTGAATTTCATGGAGTTTTTGGAAGACAGAGTAAGGAATTCTCTGCAAGCCTGAGGAGGGTTGTTCTACACTCAATGCAGCTGCTCACTGGGACAGATCATTCTGCTCTGAGTCTCGGTGTCCCTAACTCACACTGAAGAACTCTTCCTAGATGCAGATTTGATGATCACTGTATTATGAAATAAATCACAAATGACTACTGAAAACTAATATGTTGAAATCCTGGTCTCCAGCTAGTGGCAATACTTAAAGGGGGTTGATTCATGTAGTTACTAATCTCATCAATGTATCAACTCACTGGTAAGTTCATATTAAATGCTTGCAGGGGTGTGGAGCTTGGCTGGAGGAAGTAAGTTGCTGAGAGCAGCCTAGATCCTGTCCCTGACCACTCACGCTCCTTCTCCCTGTTTCCTGTCTGCATGAAGTCAGCCACTTTGCTCCACCATAAACGTCTTGTGACGTTCTTCCTCACCACAATAGCCCACAGGCAATAGAACCATCTGACACTGTGAGCAAAAGAAATCCTGGGCCAACACGAGTGGTCAGTGGATAACGGTATTTGAGACCAAGCCTGATGACCCGAGTTCAATTTCTGGAACCCACATGATGGAAAGAGAGAAAAACCTCCTCCTAGTTGTCCTTTGACCCTCACAGATATAGGTTAACTTATAAAAGCACATGTGTGTGCGCACACAAAAAGAAAAGACACATACACACAGAGACACATACACATGCATATATACACATACACACATATACACACATAGTCACAAATAATATAATTTAATTTTTTACATTTTCATTTTTAGATTTTCATTCATTATTTATATCAATTCTACCCTTCTCTCTCAGCTCCTACTCTTCCCTTGTTTTCTCCCATGTTCCTTCTCAAGTTCATGATCTCTTCCTTTTTAATTATTATTGTGACATGTACACAAACACACAACTACAACATGCTGAGTCCATTTAGGGTTACTCAGTATGCACATGTGTTTAAGGCTGACCACTTACTTGGGATTGGAACACTTTCCACGCCTCCTCCCTGGGGAAGACTGCTTCCCTTCACTCAGCAGCTATTCACTGCCCGTGGCTCTTCATCTTGTGGATGAGCCTTGTGAACTCTTTCCCCTCACAAGTGGTTTATCTCTGGCATCTTGCCCAAGGGGGAAAAGATGACTGACACAGAGCATCTCAGATGAGACTCCACAGCAACTTCCTATATTTACATTAAGAAAGGGATTATTGAAAAGTTGTAGTTTTTGTTGTCCAAACCAGATTTGGAATGTGACATTACTGAAAGTAAAAAGTTATCTGTTAACCATGTCTTCATTACTCCACACACCTCTGTGACACTGAGCTAGCACACCTTCTATCTAAATCCCTCTTTGCCTTTCTGTGTCTCTCGCCTATCTGTAGAATTGGGAATAGTTCCTTTGAGCTGTGAGAAAACAAAAAAGTATCTGATCATGATTAGCTTTTTTTAAAAAGGAAAAGTATTGAAAATTTTAACTTACATTGGTAATTTAAAAATCACATCTTGGGTGAGAGACATGGCTCAGAGGTTAAGAGCACTGGCTATTCTTCCAGAGGTCCAGAGTTCCTGAGTTCAATTCCAAGCAACCACATAGTGGCTCATAATCATCTATAATGAGATCTGATACTGTCTTCTGGCATGCAGGCATACATGCAGACAGAAGGTTGACTACATAATAAAAATAAATGGTTAAAAAAATTACGTCTGTTACAGAGCATTTAAAACAGGATAAGGATTTTGCTAACAGTTTCACCACTCATTGCAACCATAACTTAATGATTTTTTTCTCACAATTCTCAATAATAAACCTTTAGAAGGGAGTAGAATTCTCTCTCTCTTTTTTTTTTTACTTAGTCATGACAATACTATTTGTACAATTTAGTTCTCTCACCTGTTAATATGTAGCATTTGTCTAAATTATTACAGATCTTTGTATTCGAAATGGTTGTGTACTGTTCAACAAATGTATACATCAAAATCCTCAATCATTCCCTACAGATGGGCATTTCAAATAGCAAGTCATCAAACAACAATACCTTTCTGTGCAAAGGACATAAAACTTTCATCAAGGCGAGTCACAGAGTAGATGTTACTTAGAAACCAACAGAGAAAGAGAGGCAGGGTCCAGGCTTTTCCCGCCCAGAAGGCAACTCTTCCAGGTAGTTAAGAATAAAAGGCAGGAGGAAGCTGGGACCTGGCAGTCAAAGAAACTTAGCATCCTGGCAAGCAAGACAAAAACAAATGCTTGTTCCCAGAAGTTCCACTTATTCCATAGCCAGATGGAGTGTTCATCAAAGAAAACCAGATTTTGTACAGTAATAGAAAGTGTCTTTGAAAGCAGTGTTCAGTCAAAGACCACAAAATATGTCACAGATTCCAATGCTCAGCGGAAATGGAGCAAGGTACGTGAGCTATCCATCCCTACAGCAAGGAAGCAGTGAAAGAAGAAAGTTGCCTTTCTGTCCTATTGTATCAATAAGAAAGAGTTTGTAACTGGTTGCCAGGGTGACTCACCAACTCTTTCACATTGTTTGCAACGTTATATAAATAAGTTTTCTTCTTTTAAGTCAAACCCCGGTTGGGAGATAGGCAGAGAGGTGACCTTTCTTTTACAAAGTCATCTTAGTTGAAGTCAATATTTAAATTTTTCCCAACCGCCTGAAAAAAAAGTGAAAGCCCAGCCATCATTTCATCTGGGGGTGGGGGGAGGGAGTTCCCAAGAGTAGTTTTAAAATATAGCAGTGATACTAAGGATTGTTGCAGAAATACTAAATAACCTGTGACTTGATATTTGAAGACAAACAGGGAGTGGTTTTACCAGGTTTTAGAATTTAAAAATCAGGGGCTGGGGATGTAATGTATCAGAGCCAGTGCTTGTCTCTGATGCAGAAGGCCCAGGTTCTATCTTCAGTATCACATGAAATCAGTCATCGGTGGCACAAGCCTGTAATGTCAGCATTCACACTGGGAGTCCGAGGCAGGAGACTGAGACATTCAACAGCATCTTCACTAAGCGGTGAGTCTCAGACCTGCCTGTGCTACAGGAGAACCTGTCTCCCGCCCAAAAACAAGGCAGAAGGGAATATAACTTGGACCTGAAGAAACTTAAAGGGCAAAAAACGTTATATGATCCCAAGATGCACAATATCAGAATCTATAGGCCATTTTCTGTTTTCTTAGCTCAACCAGAGCTTTAAAATGAGTCTAAAAATGATTTTGATGGTGGCATTTAGACTATCAGAGACTTTCTTAGTTCTCTTCCTTCTAACTCAGGTTTTTATAGAAAGGACTTTCTCTCTCTAAAAATATTTGAAAAGAGTTCTGAAAGAGAGAGAGGCCATGCACTCAGACATCTCTTAGAAGTGCTTCCTGTGTACTAACCCCAGACACTCTCCTTACTCATCTCCTAAGAGGTAACCCAAACAGATTAAGAAATGAAATGTTGTTTTTTTTCCCCCTAGTCTCTTCTTTCTTGGCTTAGAGAACTATTTTTAAATTAACATTTCCTGTCCTCTCCCAAGAACCCTGGAAGCTTTGCAAACAGTTGTTAAAGACCTAGCGTCTTTCCCATATTCGTTCAACGCTGCTCCTAGACAAATCACACCCACACGAAGACATCACAGTGTCAAGTGCTGTGCGAACACAGAAACGAACCACAGCAGCTGCTGGACATGGCTGCTAGTTCAAGAGAATACTGCAAAGAAAAGAGGGGCTTTTTATCAAGTCCTAAGCTTGTTCTAAGTCGCTGCTGCCTACAGTTCAGCCTAGAATGTATTTTGCATTTCTCTTGGTGTCAAGCTTGGCTTCGCACAATAACTAGACCCAGTGATTTTTTTGGACTGCATGGTTGTTCATCTCGTCATGCAACACCTTTCCTTGGCATCAACTGCAGCAGAGTTTCATGAGGAACTCGGGTAATTTTCTCCAGCTTACATAAGGAAGAACAGACAGCACTTTGTGGAAAACATGGAGCATTGCCCAGTGTGCCCTTCACACAAACAAATGCACATATGCACAAGTGCACACACACACATGCACACACACGCACACACACACACAAACACACACACAGGTGCCAGAAGAAATATCTAGAGGAAATTTTCTTTCATCATCTTTCAGAGAAAAATCCTTGCAAACATAGCCAACCAAAGAATTTTCTCCTCTCTCTCTCTTTTTTTTTTTTCCAATCTAAAATTTACAAAAGGTTTATTTGCTTGCTTTAGGTAATAATGGCATTGCACTGGGTAATACTCAAAGATGAGAATGCGGAACCTACAAGGTTCTCTTCTGGATTGAATTCTTCCCAAACAACAGCAATAGTTCTCGTTAATACAAGTCGGTTCAACTTACACACTGCTGATGGGCATTTAAAAGAAAAGATCTAAGTTTGAAAATCCTAGCTTCATAGCCAATGATCCAAATGTCCAGACTATAACTTTCTAGAGCAATAGATAGAAAAATTGTGTATCGTCTCCCAATTAATCAAAGAAGTACTTGACCTAATAGTAAACCACAATGCCTACACTCTGTGTGCCTCCTAACTCAATACAACATACGAACCAGAACGAGTTTTCTACCTTGCGACCTGTGCTTCTTTGGAGGTTTGTTACATGAATTTTTAAAACTAAAAAGAATGTTTTATAGGTGCTATAGAAAAACATAGTTTTGCCCAAGGACTGAAATCCTTGAGAAAGTACGGCAGGGAGTCCATTGCCAATGGGATTATGATACATCACAAATTACTTTCGAATGTTAGCACCCATTCCCAGTGGTTCCCAGTGGCTGAACCAAAGCACCTACAATGTACTACCCTTCCAAGATGGCTTGGGTATGTCAAGCTTCAGGATACTGGTCAAGGCTGCACATTCAAAATCACCTGCATTTTGACACAGAAACTAGCTTATAATTAGCCCTGTCCTAATTTCGGCTGTCCTAACTTCCAGACTGCTGACCGCCTTTGATTTCTTTGTACACAGCTCTTTCATGACCTTTAACAACTACCTTGTCTAGAACCTTCTGGCTATGTGTGAGCAAGTTCAACAAGCTTCGCTCTCCTTAAAGCAAAGGGACTTTTGTAGATGTTAGGGAACAACAGTGACAACCAGAGGGACCCGAATGAAACACACAGCCTTTAGAAGCCCAAGACTCTTCAGAAAACGCATCCATGAATAACCCACTGATGGTTTCCTATGTACAAACTAATAGTAATTTCCAACACTGTGAACCACTTCTCTGTGGAATTCCATGAAGCCCTTTGTTCTGGGAGAATTTGTTCTGGGAGAGGATATGCTAACATATATTGTGTATTTTTCTCGGAGGGATGCCTCTAATTTTCTATTGGTCCATCAGTAGAGTTCTCCTTCTGCTGAGACAGGAAGCTAAGGTCCTTTCTACTTAAGCATATCTTTAATTACATGAATTAAAACTACATGTTTTGCTTGCTCAAGCAGCAATAGACTCTATTCAATACAAATGATCTCTAAACTTATCTGTCAGCCCAAATCTTATAAATTTAATTATAATATGAGACCTCATGGGAAGTCTATTGTTTTATGTGATCCTATTCACTGCCTTTGTAAAGTGACTTTTAAAGATAAATTATTTTACTAACAACAAATGTATCATCTTTATTATTAAACCAAGAGTATGTTTTGTAAGGTTGGATAATATTTATGTTTTAAAGGGATAAATAAAGACTAAAAAAAAAACAGAAAATCATCCGCCAAGTAAAACTTTGCCCAAGTAAATTCTTTCATTCAATAAACATTCACTAAGGTTTTCCTAAGCCAAACATTAAGCAACAAGGACAAGGCATTGGAGTGCCTGCTGTCCACAGAGCTGACATTCAGGGAAATGATGAGCGCTAAGCAAACACCAGTGAAACTGGTGTTAAGAAGACTTTAAAAGGACAGGGGCATTACAAATGACATCTAAGAGGTATTCCTGGGGATGTAGTATTTAGACTGAGGTCTGAGCCTAGTGTGACAATTACCAAGGAAAGTGAGAAGAATCAGCCAGCTTTATACAGAGGCAATAGACCATCATCTAAAGAGAACTGAGAGAAACATAGTAAAGCCAAGGAAAAGGGGAGGTAGGTTGGCAAGTTTGGAGAAATGGAGGCGTGGGCAGGTCTCAGAGTGGAAGCCCCTGCCACCATGCAAAATTTTTGATCCCTTATGCACAGAACAGAATTAAAACGTCAGCAACAACACTGAGGGTGATACAGCAAGCATCTGAAGGTGATAGAGCAAGCATCACAGTAATAGTTTCATGTGCACACAGATAGAGCAAACAGCACTCAGGAAGCTCTCCCTGGAGCCTCCTTTCTCAGCCCGAGGATATCCTTAAGGAAGAGCTTCATGATGTCAGGGCTACTATGTGGCTAACGTGTTTGATGCTGGGACTCTGAAGAAAAGAGGAAGGGATGGAGAGGAATATGATGGAGAAGGAGGCACCACCAATCTGAAGGCTCAAGGTTTAGTCAGCATCTAATGCCTCCAATAGTCCCATGATGAGGAACTGATCAGAATGCCTGGTGTCCATTTTACGATACAGAAAGCTATCCCAAACCTTCATCTTGAAGCAACAAGTTCCATTTGTTACCTCACACACTTCCCACAGATGAAGAACTTAGTAGCCATTCGATAGGATGGTTTAGGTCATGGTTTCCAGTGAGGTTGTAGTCAAACCATTGCCATGGTTGTCAGTATCTGAAGCCCTCGCTGCAGGGGTCGTTTCCCACATCCACCATTGTTTCTGAGATGGCTCCTGGTATTGTACAGTCCTGGTATTGATGGGACACCTTAGCCATGTGAACTTTTCTTGGGCACTGTCACAATGCTTACAAGGAGGCTTTTACATGATTTTCTCCTGCCTGAACAATTCAAGAAATAGATCAAGACAGAAGCCTAATGCTAGGAAGGCTTGGAAGTCACACACCATCATATTCACATCATATTGGTCTTTGTAGCTCAGCTGAACCAGTAGGGAAGCACGGGTGTCAATACCCGTGGACAGCGATCACAGGTGGTCACTGTCTACATCTGAGGCTCCTGGGACCCAAGGACATGAAGTAACTTTGCAGAGGTCACACATACATTGTGGAGTTGGGATTTAAAGCTAACTTTCTCAAAACCCCATGCTCTAAAGCACCAAACACACTGCCTCTTTAAATAACCTAATACTCAAAGGCAAAGATATTTATCCACACAGGGAACTGTTTATAATGATATCAAGAATGCAAAATTTAAAAAAACAAAAATCCTGGAGCCTACCAATAGACTTAACTTGGCACAAATTTCTGACTCCAACTCCCTTCATCTCCAGCCTAAATTGTCAGGCTTATAAACACAGGTGTACTTGAGCCAGAAGTAATCAAGTATTACATGGTACAGTAAAAGGGGGAGGGGATCACAATCTGAGAAAGTTTAATTTAGTAAAATAAACTGACTTCAAAGCGAGCCAGATGTTTTGCATGCTACCTTTGTAAGGGATAGGCGAGATTAAAGCCGTGATAATGAAACATTCCATCCTCTCTAGGGGATGGAGGAGGGCTTGCTTTCTTCTACTTATTTACAAGACATTAAAACCCAAAGGCTGAGTGACTAAATGCTGCCATAAATACAGAGGCTGCCTTACTCAGTTCTAGGCTGTGTGGAAATTCAGAAACAAAGGAAAAGGCACCCAGGACTTTCTCCACCTGTCTCCACATGGCAACACTACACATGGCCTTGTGCTCATGTAGTAAGCCATCAGCACTGGTGTTTGGCTAGAACAGGGCATGAGTCTTATTTATTCTGAAGTCAATGTAAAATATGTTGATTGTTAAGCCACATGGAGAAAGTCTAGAGACAGTAACCACACTGTAGAGGAGAAGTCTGAACTGCTCACTATACCAGGGCCTAAAGCTGTCATTTTATGGCATCTGCAGAATCTGTCTGAATTCTCTCTAAAGAGGATGTTGGGATCTTTTTCCCAAGTTCCAGCTCCCAGCTCCTGGACTCCTTTGCAACAATACCCCATTGTTCAATGGAAATAACAATCTTGGAGCTTCAAGCAACTGGTTCTTTTCAACTCCAGCCATTCTGAAAGCTTTTGCCCTGTGTTTCTCTCTCTCTAATGAAAGCAAATGAAAAGCAGACATATCACAGGCTGAGATCCACACAGTAAATTAAAGCCAGCCCCGCTCCCTGCTTCCCAGCCGCTTTCCTATCTGCAGGCCAGGCTGCAGACCTAATCATTTTCATTCACTTCAACTCCTGTTTCAAAGCACTGGGCATGGAATAAATTAGCCAGCTCATCTTACCCTCTAGTTCATAAAAACCCAGCATTGGTTCTTTGGAGAATATTTCATGGAAGATACAGCGTTTCTTGCAGAAAAAAAAAAATGGCAAGAAGGTAAAGGATCTATACTAGAGTTCAATAAGATTTCCAAAAATACTGAGATGTTGAAGAAAAAGAGGCAGCGTGCTCCAGCACAATAAAGCTACCTTGAACTTTGCAGGGTCTTTGATGTGAGAAAGGAGAAGGAGGAAGGAGGAGGGGGAGGTGGGAGAGGATGAGAAGGAAGAGGAGGAGGAGGAAAAAGTGGAAGTTTTAAAATGTGATGAGTCACATACATGGATCTCCTCGTCCTTTTTTCCATCCCATCCCCTGGTCCTACTCCATTTTATAGACTCAGATGCCAGCTCTCTGAGCTGTGTCCTTTCAAAAGCTGTATCACTTGCATCTGTGGACAAAGTAGACAAAAATGATCCTCCAAATCTATTGTAAGAGCCAAACGAAACATTTGTTTGGTCTTGTTTTTAACATTGTGCTCTGGATTGGGTGTATTTGATAGTAGGATAAAAAAATACAAAATAATCGAACAGAAGGAAAGGCAGGGCCTCCTGTGAATAATGGGACAGTGCTCTCACGAATGACTGGACAATGCTTCAGGCAAGCTTCAAAGTTGAAAACTGGCTTGGTTCTGTGTAAAGCCAAACTGTCTGTGCAGACCATTGCATACAACTTAGTGACCATTAAGACAGCAGGGAGCCCAAGCTCTGAGCCCTCAACTGTGTGGGGGTCTTTCTAAGGACAATTCTATTCCCAAATTACAGCTGTAGTTTTGGAGTCTTTCTTCTATTGAGAAACCTCAAATTGTCTAAGATGTAGGACCTTTGAAATTAGAATTCATTTCTGCCTCATGTTTGCAGGGATCTTCTTCATGAGTACAATATGAGCACATCAGTCAGAAGTGGTGCCCCAGTGGCTGTGCTTTGAAACCTCCCCGGCTTCCCATGAGACTCTGAATAAGATTCACATTCCTCACTGGATTCTTCACAGCCCTCCACTGTCCAGATCTTTATTCTTTTATCCAAAACCATTCCATATTCCTTCTGACCTGTATCCCAGTCAGAAAACCCCCTCACAACTCCTCTGAGATATGCCTCTGCTATTAACTCTTTCTCTCTCCCTCTCCCTCTCCCGCTCCCGCTCCCGCTCCAGCTCCCTCTCCGTCCTCTTCCTCTTATTACTGCCTCCATCCTGGCATTTTTAGAGGGACTTCCTTGCTCCTGTCTGGTAATTCCAAATGATCTAGTGTACTCCTACCCTTCATACCCATTCTTGAGATTCTACATTACACCACTCATTTTTTTCTCTTGTAGTTTTATTCATGTTAGCCACATGTATGTATTTCTTTTCTTTTTCCTATTTTCTTGTTTAATAGGACCATCATTCCAGTGCAATCCAAGCCCTCAGGCAGCATTCGTGTTTGTTTGATTCACTGTTGTGCACACGGCTTCTAGTTGGTGCCTGGTATGTATTACATGTGCCATAAAAACACATACAAAGGATGATCAGTGAGTCAGCAGCATAATAAATGTTCCCATTAATTGAAATTAAACCTTTAAGAAACAGACACTAACAAGACTAAAAGTAATAACAACAATCTGGTGGAAATCCTACCGTGTCTTTAAAATTGACTGCTTGAATGCAGTGTAAGCTTTTCCTGGCACGCCGAGGCTGTGTTCAGGAGTGGTACACTCTGCACCAGGATAAGCTCTGGGATGTTGTTCTTAGACTTTACTGATCATTAGCTCAGCAGTGACCATGCTCATGTGCCTGAAATTGCTATGCTTTTGAAGTTCTGTGTCTGCTCTCTTGCTCTGTTTTTGTTTGTTTGTTTGGTGGTTGGTTGGTTGGTTGGTTGGTTGGTTGGTGGTTGGTTTGGTTTGGTTTGGTTTGGTTTTTATCATGGTTGAGCTGCCAACTTGCCACCTTCTGGAGAAAGATCCTTAAGCAACTCATCCCCTTCCTTGGCTGGACTGCTTTAGCCGTCTATGGTCTAGGAATAGATAATAATTGCGGGACAATGTGGGTAGTGCAGCAGTGGACAGGCTCCTGAACCCCTGTCAGAAAGTTCAGTGAGCAGAACAACTTCTATTTCAGCCTCTGTCTCCATGCTGGTGACTGTGCTCTAGCTACAAGTCAGCAATGTAAGCAGTCCCTGGAAAGCTGAAATGTGCTTCAGTGACAGAGCAGCTACCATGGCAGACCCCCCCCCCCGAAAGCCATCTCAACTCTTTGTATTTCTAGGCCAAAAGGCAAAAAAGAGATGCAAGCTGAAATATTAGTGCAGATGTATGTGGGAATACATTTGGATTATTTTGCAGAGAGAAAAGAAAAATATTTTGTATAAAGAGTATATGTTGGAGGTTAGTACTTCCGAAATTTAACCAAAGCTAATGACAAGCATCCAAAGCAGGAAACTGTAAGTTTAACTAAGGATAGCCCATGCTTGATTCATTAATCTCCCATTAGCCAATAATCAAATTAATGAGTCTTCAATGAAAATTTCCTTCTGAGTCTGAAGGAGGTAAAATTGGAGTGCAGATGAAAATGGAAACATGAAATCTAAGACTTTTTGTTTTTTTAAGGATGAGTCACTGAGGATCTTCTAAATGATTGATTGCAACCCGTGAGAAAAAGGAGCACATTAAGCCACTTGAGCCCAGCGGCTCTCTGGGGATCTCGCCTCCACTGTTGGGACAATTTGATTGCATAAGCTAATGCTGCACATTACCAAAGTCAAATAGTTCCAAAATTTAGTTCCTTTGTCTCCTGGAGTGTTCTAATGTCATTTTCTAAAGTGGAGACCCATCTAGCACCACCACAGGCTTATCAGTATATTTCACTTTTAGTTTTAACGAGGCAGGGCAGGGTGTGTATGTGCACATGAAGTGCCCATGGAACCCTGGCATCAGGATTCCCTGGCTGGAGTTACAGGTGGTTGTGGGTGCTGGCAACAAACCCAGATCTTCTGCAAGAGCAGTCCATACTTGTAACCACTGAGCCATCTCTCCTGTCTCATATTTGCTGTGTTTTTAAATATTTTGATTTCATCTTATCCAATTTCAGAAATGATAGAGGTGTCTTGAACCAAATACCCATACACAGCAAGAAAGCTCAACTAGAGAGGGAAAAGCAGTACTGGGCAGTGAGCTCTGAGTCTCTCTACTCTAATAACAGGGGCAGATGGTGACAAATGACAACAGAGTTTTCTCAGAGCCAAAGTAAACCAAGGGCATGGGAGGGATTACACAATTCTTATCCAAACAAAATGTATTTCATACTGAGGAGCTGAACATCTTCTAGGAAGTATTTACTGCTTGGGTTCTTTACAAGTAATGTTACAGAAAATAGCAGACAATCAGAAACAACTCCCACCCGGATGTCACTGTGCTTACCAATAGAGCATATTTGTAAATCATGTCATATTCACAAGCCCACTATGAGTTTCAATGGTAAATCATTTCATTATTTGTAAGCCCACTGTGAGTACATGCATTCACACTGCTGAACTTTACCCTATAATAGATTCACATGTTTATGAAAATCCATAGGTACATATATGTATGTACATATACACAAATAAAGCATACATAAATAAAATAATTTCAAAAAATTATTCTCTAAAGAGGTAAGATGATTGGAGGCGTACCGACAGCTGGTAAGGACAGCCACAATAGGTCACTCACTCTTGGGTGTTAACATGTTACAGTGTGACTCAATCACTTTCTCACCCTCTGGTTGGGTGTTTTTCTTCTTCCCTTGGATGTGGGATGACCTTGTTAGCAGCTTCAATTCACAGAGGTGAGATTGGTGATTTCCTAACTGACTTTGACAGACCATGCCATGTGTACTCGCACATCAAGAAGCATGGGGCTGCCATGTGGAAGACAAGAAGCTCACCCAAGGGAGAGGCCCTGCTGGCAGTTGTTACCTCCTGACAGATGTGAGGACAGAGCCTTTTAGGCTCCTCTACAGGCAAGACACAAGCAAAGACCCACAACATCATGGCAGACCTCAGGAAAGGCCCAAATGGGACAACTGAAGCTGATAAAGACCAGAATCATAAGGTACTTCATTAAGCTAACGTTACTCATGTTGGGGTAGTTTTCATTTTGCAAAGCAACCACTTAAGGGCATTTTATTATGAGATGCTGACACTCAAGGTACCTATACCTAACTACAGGAAAAATGTCTAATTCAAGAAATTTTCTTGCAGGTCCTTTGTGTGTATATTATAATGCCTTCTGGTTTTGTGTCTTTATGGAATTTTTGTATGTGAAAATGTGTGTATCTCTGCATCTTAATATGTTACTCATGCCTTCTCTTGGGCTCTTTTTCTTCTGTTTGTTTTGTCCTCTTCCTATTTGCTTGTTTTTCTTTATTTTATTGTATTTTCTTTCATTGTTATTTCTTAGATGCCTGTTTGTTTCTAAGAGACAAAAAGGGTGTGGATCTGGATGGGAGGGGAGGAGGAACTGGGAGGAGTCAGGAGAGAGAAAACTGTAATCAGAATATATTGTATGGGGAAAACTATTTTCAATAAAATAGTTTTTATTTTATTATATAAACTAGTTTCAATAAAAACAGGAATTGTGGCTGTTTGTGCTGCATTAACGGAGTATCTACCTACTTTCATTTTTTGTTTTCATCTTCAGTAGAATCGTAAGTAGGTTGAGGACACAACTTGAAGAACCAATAGAATTCACTGACACACTGATGTTCTAGAGGAAGAACCAATAGAATTCACTGACACAGCAATGTTCTAGAGGAAGAACCAATAGAATTCACTGACACAGCAATGTTCTAGAGGAAGAACCAATAGAATTCACTGACACAGCAATGTTCTAGAGGAAGAACCAATAGAATCTACTTACACACTGATGTTCTGGGAAGAAGGTTTCGGAACAATGAGCTAGGAAAAGAAAAGACTATATAAGTGTGATATTTCAAAGCTAATGCACTTTCTCAGGCACATGACATCCAGCATGTGCACAAAGGTAGGTCTATGGGATGCTAAAGGAGAGCAAGAAGGGAAATGGAAATAAGAACATTCTATTAATATGTGAGAAGTGAAGATATGTGTGGTGTGTATTAATAAGCCTGGGCCACCCAAGCCAGCTGTGAACACCATGACTCAAAGAGCCAGCTGTCTTCTGTGTCTGACACAATCCTTTAATCAAAGAGCAATTTCACCCTACTTCACACGTATCCCAACAAAGAAACAGTCCAAACAGTCATCCACCACTAACTACCTAAAACACAACTGTGCTATGAATTTGGTTTATTGTTTATATCGTGTTAATTTGGGTTCCCAAATTACACAGGAATTTGCATGTCTGCATGTAAGATGCCACAGGTCCCTGCCCCCCACTTGGCTCTAATTGGTAAATAAAATTGCCGGCAACCAATGGCTAGACAAGGAGACAGAGGCTGTTCTTCAGATTTCCTGGCAATGGAACCCAGGGAAGAAGAAGGTTTTAGAACCACCATGCCTAAGAAGCAGGATCAGGCCTGAGAGCTGCAGAAATGAGTGTGTACAACCATGTAAGAGCCCAGGTAGAGTGTCGCCAAGGGCCCTCACCTCAACATTTGGGTCTAGGGTAACAAAGCTGGGATTTAGATTTTAGTAAGCAAGAATTCAGGAGTATCAGAGGGGAGGTGTTAGCAACTTGGAAGTTTGAGTGGCCCAACCATTGAGCTGCTTAGGATATATTAAAAATAAAGTTCTCTCTCTCTCTCTCTCTCTCTGTGTGTGTGTGTGTGTGTGTGTGTGTGTGTGTGTGTGTGTGTGTGTGCCTTTCATTCTAGAATCCAGAACATTTTGGTGGTGAGGGACAAGAATGCCTCAGGGTGATTTGAGTAGCATTAAGTAGTCAATGCAGCACAAGGGTCAAAAAGAAAGAGCAAAACCCCATTGCTTTCCTGCTTGTAAATCCTGACACCATGTCACGTTCAGAGGAATACCAACACCAACGAAATACAACTGAGAAGGTGCTGCAGTGTTTATGGTAAGCCTTCACATGGCCTCACTGGCGGTGGGGATTTCATCTTCATCCCACTTTGAAACCCCTTTTGCTCTCAACATTCCACTGACCAGGGCTAGGATATAACGGAGCTGGTAAAGTACTTGTCACACAAGTGTGAGGACCTCAGTTGGTTTCCCAGAACCCACATAATGGGTCAAGCATAGCGGCATGCAAGTAGTCCCAGCATTGGGGGGACAGAGATAGAAGATCTCTGGGGCTCACTAGCCAGCCTGCCTAACCTAAGGTATCAGGCAGAGCTGATAAGAGGTAAGAGGTAAGTTATTAGACCTTACCTCAAATAACAAGGAAGATGGCTCCTAAGAAATGATACCTGAGGGTGACCTCTGTACATATGGACATAAATGTAGCCTCATGAGCATGCATACCTATGGGTGTGGTGGAGGTGGATTGTCAAGTCAAGACCTTTCTCCAGCCTTGTCAATCTACACATCTCCTCAGAATTATATCAGAATCTCTGCTCGTGCTAGGCTTTTTTCTTGTGTCTCTCAATCATTTCCATTCTGAATAGCTATTATTCCCAACCTTAATCAATCAAGCTGACCTCTGGTCCTTTTCAGGAACTCAGTTCTGTGTGACAAAGTTCTGGCCAGACACCTGTTCTCCCAAGCAGGTGCACAGGGGAAACCTCCTGTTTTGACACTTTTTTTTCTCCTGACACACAAAGGATGACATTTAAAACAGTGTTTCTCAAATTTCCCAGAATTCCCAAAAGAGCTTGGTAAAATGCAGATTTTTCAGCTCATCCCTCAAAGGGTTTGATTCCTTGGGTCTGAGTGAAATCTGAGAATTTGCATTTCAGCAAACTGGGGGTGAATTCCTCCAACGTGGGTCAACAACGGAACCCATGTACACAAGTTTCTCTGAGAGTTCTCTGGAAAAACTTCAGGTCACAGAAGGGCTTGTTACCTAGTAGTTCATGTCTTAGTAGTTTTCTTTCAGCAGGTATAGGCATATTACATACACTTTTTGGGATGGATAGAATAGATGGACAGATGATTGATAGATAGATAGATAGATAGATAGATAGATAGATAGATAGATAGATAGATAGATAGATGCATGCATGCATGCATGCATGCATACATACATAGACGATAATGTTAGGTAGATAGATGACAGCTAGAGGAGAAGGGAGAAAAGTGTGGACAGAGAGAAAGGAGGAGAAGAAGGAAAAAGAAGGGTCAGAAAGAAAGGATTGAGACTTCTCCCTGCTGCGTCCTACAGCCATGAGCAGCTGGTCCTGACTGCCACAGAGCCACTTGCTGAGAACATTTTTCTTCAGGCCATTCTAGTGCATAGCTTATCTCCCCTTCCTACCCACCACCTAGCTGGATGACAAATGCAAGATTCCTGGAAATCACGGCAAGCACAACTTACTCCTGACCAAAGGACCTACGGTGCTGTGGCACCCGGAACGTGTCTGTGGAGTAGTTCAGCTCACAAACACCCCTTTCCATGAGGCTTGTCTTCAGGCTCCCTCTCCTCAGCCTGACAGCTTGCCTCACAACTGCAAGGGTTTTAGCATAAAATACCAGGTCTCCCCACTGCCTCCACATCTCTCTTCAATCCTAATTTTTTCCATTAAGCACAGCCTGTGCATACAGCCAACCTCCTTTGTAATTTTGAGAAGACAGATTTATTATTCCGTGCTTTAATTAAAACTTTAAAACTCTCTAGCTATTATTCGTCCTTGAGAATGTAGTATATTACAATTCTATTTCTCTATCAGAGGCCATTTGGGCTGCTGTAACAAAGTACCATACACAAGGTGACATAAGCCGTGGAAGTTTCTTTGGTTCATGGTCCTGTGGGCTTAGAAGCCCAAAGGGTACTGGTGGATTTTGTGTCTGGGGATGTGCTTCCTGGGTCACATAGGGCATCTTGTCACTAGAGCCTCATGTGGAAATGAGACCTCTCTCCAACCTCTTTCATAAAGGTGGATCCTATTCCCGAGGACTCCGCCCTCCCTGCCTAATCCCTTCACCCAAATTGTACCTTCCATCACTGTCACTGTGGAGGCTAGGATTTTAATACATGAATTTGGCAAGGCACTTCCATGCCTTTCTTCCTTGTCTGCATTATATTCTTAGAATCAATTCCTTCTCTTCACTTCTTTTTCCTGTCACTTGGGCTCTGGCTACATCTTCCTAGACATGTTAGTAATGCTTCATTCCATTTTCTGTTTGGCTCATGCTGCCGTATATGCCAGTTGGTTCTGGTTTTTTTTTTTTTTTTTTTTTTTTTCCTGGAAGGATTCTCCATAAGCTGCCCCTTATCCTGTACGAAGTGTCCTGGCCAGCAGGAATTCCTTCTTGTTCCCATAGTGGTGACCTTACATCCTGGAACTCACGTGCCCTTCTTGACTCAGCTCTCTGTAGGAATAATTGCTGAGAAAGGATGAGAGAGTTATGATTACTAAATAGACTTTGGGGAGATGGCTTCTGTGGTACAGTGGTTGCCTGACAAGCCTGAAGACCCAATTTCAATACTCAGAGTCCGTGTCAGGCTGGGCGTGGTGGGATGCACCTGGAATTCCAAACCTGGGGAGAAAGAGTCAGGCAAATCCCCAGAGCTCAGTAGTCAGTCAACAAAACCAAATTGGCAAGTGTCCAGTAAAAAAGAAACCCTGTGTAAAGAAACAAGGTGTGGAGAAATGGCTTTGTGAGTGAACTTCTTGCTAGTCAACATGAGAACTACCGTTTGGATCGTGGGAACCCATGTAAAAGCTAGGTAGGCATGGCAGTTCATCTGTGATCTCAGCACTCAGAAAGCAAAGGAAAGGGATCTCTTAGGAGGATTAGCTAGCTAAACTAGTGGATTGGCAAGCCTCGTGCTTAGATCCTGCCTCAGTCAATAAGGTAGAGAGTGATCCAGAAAGATACCTTAAATCAACCTCCACACACATTTTAACACATGTATCCACACATATGTGAACACACACACATGCATGTATAAACCATACACATATACGTGTACACACACACACACATACACACACGGTTGACTACACTCTTCACCTGACTATTGACAGCTAAGGTTGACCTCTGGTCTCCACAACACACATGAACATGTACACATATAGCACATACATACATACATACATACATACATACACACACACACAAAGTCTTTGCCTGTTTGAAAATGCCTGCGTCTAGTTTGCAATAGATTGCTTATTTCTTGTGGTATTGACATCCCTGAACTTTGAGGTCTTGCCCGGTATCACTGCCTCCTTGTTTTCTGTGCAGAAGTCTGACTGCCACTGGTGATGTCACAGTCATCACTTGCTTCTGCTGATTTCTCTGTAGAAGTGATTAGGATCTTTTTTTTACGGCTGAATTTCTGAGATTTTACAAAATTCAAGAAGACCTGGTATTGTTCTTTCATCTGATCATCATTAGGTGTTCAGTGACCTTCATGATTGAAAGCCAAGTCCTTCAATATTGAAAATGCTCTGTGTAAGCCCCTCACAGAGCTCCTCTCCGTCTTCTGTGTTCTCTCTCTGAGGTGTCTGGTATCTGGGTCTTGAACATCTGCTCTCTGCTTTCATGCCCTTCCTATCAGAGATCTCCTTCGACTCATTCAAGTGATGCCTAACTTCCCACTGAGCTGTTTATATCTGCTACTATGTTTCCCATGAGCACTGGCCCATTAATGTTTTAGTGTCTCATTAAATGTTTTTCAGAGACTTCTTTTTTGTGTATTCTTCTTCTCTGTCTGAGACTAGTCATTTTGTGTGTGTGAGCGTGCATGCATGTGCCTTTTCCATATGGAATCTCCATGTGCATATGATAGGACTCCTGACAGGACACCTAACAGGGACGAGCCATTCAGACCTCTCTACTTTCCAATCCATGACCCCGGAACAGAACAAGGAATGGTAAAGAGACACTCAAAACTGAACCAAAAGCTTTCATTTAATCCTATGGCCTCAAATTTCACAACATTGTTAGGTCTCAAACCTGTGACAATTGGCCAAGGTAGGTACTCAAAGCAGACACTGACCGCCAGGTTCCTCAGCATTTCGTGGTCCCTTTTGGTGTCAGGAACCGGCTTGGCCAATGGTCTCCAAACCCAGTGACATCACCTGTAGGCGGCAGGGACTCACAAATCTGTTGCCATAGCAATCACATACATTCCCAGAGTCCACTTCCCACCCTTACCTGCAATCGGTTACATCACAGCCTAAATAAAAGGCAGACTCTTCCTGACCTTCGCCCCTCCTTTCTCTCTTTTCTCCCTTTGTCTCTGTCACTCCCTTCTTCGGGGCCCCACCCCCACCTCCAATAAACCTCTGCCTTGTGGAACTGCCTTGGCCTGGTGCAGTACGGACATGAGCAGAGATTCCAACACAACAGTCCCTACCTGTCACAGCGTGTGGCCAGCATACTCAGCCCCTATCCTGAATTCCTCCAGCCCAGGGGCGGGGCTGCCCTTCCCCCAGCTGCTCTTCTCTGTACAGCCCAGCCATTTTTGTAACGTGCCGCTTTTGCCCCCTACCTTTATTTGCCTCTCTGCCACCTGGCTTATTGGCTCCTGGCTCTCCTCTCTCCTTACCTCCCATCTCCACACATGGCCCAGCTCAGGCTGCCAGTATTGTCCACTCTGGACTCTCCCAGATGTCTCTGCTCTACCTGTTTTCTTCCTTACGTCTATGATGATGATGATGGTGGTGGTGGTGGTGGTGGTAAACAACCTCTTTGGAGCAGACATGTCTTCTTTTTATTTTTTTCATTCAAATATACAAATTTGTATTCATCATAGTTTGTGTCCTGGCTCCTTCGGATAACAAGGTCACCATCAACATAGAGCCTGTAGTGCTAGCATAGACCTGGGGGTCTTATCTTGGGAAGGAAAGGCATTGTGAATATGCTAAAACTCTGGCTATGAGAAGCAAGAGAGGTGCCTGGATATGGGGACAACAAAGCATGTGTCTAGCCCAAGGGTCAGGGCCCCAGACACTCTTCCACTTTAAAGTCCATTCTCTACTCAGTCTCCATGGGCTAAGACAATTGACTCAGTTCTCCCTACTCTCTGCCAGCTGCCAATTTGCTCTTTTCTCTTGAGCAGGGAGTGGCAGGGAGGGCCATCCTAACACCAGGAGTTTACTGCATGGGGTGTCAACAGACTCTCCTTAACATGCCCTAGGGTTAAACCTAGGTCGGTCAAAAACGCACTGTTTACATGCTGAATTTCTATCAGTGCAGTTCACTGCAGAGTGTTGGTTGTCTCCGGGGATGAGCTGATGACTGTCTAGAAACTGTAGCTCACCCCTGGCTTCCTGGAGGAAAGAACGTACCTCAAATCACAAGTCCAGAAAAGAACAACATTCAAAACTGTAGCTCACTCCTGGCTTCCTGGAGGAAAGAACATACCTCAAATCACAAGTCCAGAAAAAGAACAACATTCAAAAGCTGAAGTATATCCTACGCTGAATGTAGATCACTTTTACATCATATAAAGTTGAAGGACTATCTTCACTTCCATTGAATCACCGACTGGGCGCAGAGCATGACCTTGATAATACTATCACAAAAGTGCAAGAGCAGGAATTCTGTTTTCGATTGTTCTCTTCTACTTACCCAGAAAGGTTATTTTAAAAACAAACCACAATTGATACCCTTTATACATCTGGGCTTCAGTTTTAAAGGCACAGTAAACTTTGCATATCCCAAACCTCCAGAGGAATTTTCCCAGCCCTCCCCTATTTCTCTTGGAACATCAGCAAACTGAGTGGAAAGGGACTGAGAAGATACTAAGTTCTCCTGCAGACATGAAGACATGGGAAGTTGGCTATAAAATTACATTTGGGTATTTTTCATATTCCCTATTCAAACGCTGTCCAAAATTTCCTTATGAAACTGGAAACTGCCTTCCCTTCTCCTGCCTGTGCATTCTGCATGTCTAAGCTAAGGAGACTTCCATAATCTACCCCTTTCCATCCCTACTCCACCGCCTACAATACTCAGCAGCATTAGAGAGCCGTTCTTCACTGTCAAAAAAAAAAAATGTAGTAAAACAAACTTCCTATCACTGCCAAGATAAATTATAATAAATCACAACAAGCAGAATATATTCCAAGGAGGCACCAAATGCCTTAAAGAAAAATAAGATTCGTGGTTGGATAAATGGAGTAGGTTTATAAGTGGAGAGACAAGGTTGTAGTAGAAAGGGTGTGTTGGGAGCATCATTACAGCCCAGACCAGCATCCATGCGGTGTTTCATAAGAAAATACACTGCACTGCTTCCCTGAGGTTGCCTTTCCTCTTCTTCCCCTTTATTCATCTCAGACTGGGACGTGAGAACCCATGTGGTCCATGATCAACTTGACATTCACCGTGGGACATCCTGGCTCTTTTCCTTTTGAACACAGGAAATGTGGCATATATGTCAATGTCTGTGTCTCACATCTTCAGCATCATCCACAGCCCTAGAACGGGGAGAGTATGTTACACTCTCAGTCCCAAGCCACATGAAGCAAGTTCTGTTTCAAAAGTATGTGATGGGGTCAAGTCTGAACTATCCAAGGACTCCACTGCAGAAACTAAGTTTATAAATGTTTAAGGGAGGCTGGCCTTGAGTTTTCCCATAGGACAGGGGGAAGGGAAAGAGAAATCAAATAAATTCCAGCTAGATAAGCAGTCTGGGTGAAGGACAGGAATGGGGGCAGGGAGAGAGGGAGCTGAGGAGGTCATAAAGCCACCAAGCAGTAGAGTTCATTAGAGCAGAGCATGAAAGGAAATTGTACACACACTTAATAAAGAGAGATCAAAACAAGAGAGATTGGTTCCCAGGACCTCATTCTCATCGGTGTCTGGCAGCAGACTTGTATATAGAACAATGTGAGCAAACCAGAGAGAGGACACAGTGGGCTAAGAAGTCACAAGCGTTCAGAACAGACACTAGTATCTCCAGAGCACTGAATGCATGAGAAAGGCAACCCATCCAAACCTTCAACTGCAAGGAGCCATCAGCTACTGAGGATTCTTCATGAAAGAATGACAAAGACTTTCAGGAACTTCAGCTAATGAGGTTAAAGATGAATACATGTCAGAGGATGTTGTTGTCTCTGCCTTGTGTGCATTTGTCTTTCTACATCCAGCCGTTCATGCTTAGCATGGATCAACAGGACAAGATTACATGCTCAGGCTCACCAAGGGCCACGTGCAATGCCACATTTGCTATTCCCAGCCCAAATTCTCTGCCAAATTCATGAAAACACAGCAATTTCTATAATGTATATAAAAAAGCAGATTTGCTATTACGGGGATTCTGTAAAATCCTCAAGGACAAGGTACTGTGGAAGAGGCCCATGGAACTTTAAAAAGATTGGTGAGACATGCTGTTGCTGAGTCAAAGAATGATGCCAACCTGTGAGCTTGCTGAGTGCCCTGACAAGGGTGACTGGGGAGCTGTATTGGACATATGTTCCTGATCAACCTTTGCTTGCCTATATCCCAGACGGGACAAGCTGCCTTGCCTCAAGTTTTTAGACCTTGTGGGACAGAGAATCAAAAAGAGAAATTATAATGTTTCTTATATTTTTCTTAAAGGTGACCAGCTATTAGGACTCAATCATGTGCTGGTCTAGAAATCAATACAATATTGGAAATAGCAGTCTACATTTGGAAGGCTGGATCTGGACATTTTCAGAGACTTATTTGGTAGTTAGCTGTAGTTCACTATAATGTTATGATAGCAAGAGATAAAGTTGGGACAAGATCTGGATTTCAAACAAGGGTTAGTGCATGTTTTAAGGCTCTTTTAATTGTCAAGCTAAAATTGGTTATGTTTCTTCTACAGTATTTATTGTAAGTTGCATTGACTATATAATTTCTAATGGTGTTTATGCATTGAAACCTGGCATGTCTGTTATGAAGTGTCTATTAACAAGCTTTTGTCTTACTGCCCTGAGCATTAGAAAACCTTGATTCTATGAAAAAAGCTTGAAAGTGATGGAAGAAGTGAGTTAGGCTTTAAGCAGAAGCAAGAGAGTAGTGGGCTTGATTATTGCTGGTATAACAGCTTTAATTTCATTAATTGCTAGCACCACTGCTTCTGCAATAGCATTGACACAAGGAATTAAGACAACTATTTTTGTTAACCATCTAGCAAAAAAATGTTACTAATGTATTGAGTATACAAAAGGATTTGTATAGGTATCTGGAACAACAGATGATGCTCTATAACCTATTCAAATTATCTGAAGGAGGTTCAGGGTTCAAGAGTTAGGAGCCATCCCAAGTGTCATGACAAATATCATTGGAGTAGTGTTTCTTCTAAAATTTACAATGATTGTCATTATAATTAGAAAAAAGTTTAAAGACACCTGTAGGGTATTTGGCATAATCCTAACACCTCTCTGGGTATGCTAACTTTGCATAGTGAGATTATGAATTTAAAGAATGCTGCTCTGTTGAGCTTTGATGCTGCAGATAATGCTGATAGAATTATTCATGGCCTGAGGTCAGTATTTCCATTTTAGTCAAACCTCAGGAAAGGCATATATAGGTTGATCAGACTAGCTTGTCCTGGGAATACTTTTATTCCTGCCCATTGTGTTAAAGCTTGTCTCTAACTACATTGACAGGTTGGCAGCCAAAGTACATGACTTGAAAATGGATCCCCAGACAGAGTTATTAATTTAACAAGCTGTCAAGCCAAGGATGGGTAAGATTATGCACAGAGCCTTACTAACCTAAGACAGAAGTGCATTGCTTATGATAATGCATATTCCACGATGGGTAAGGAAGACCTTCTTGTCAGAATGACCTAAGACAGATTCAGTCTGGTTTATACAATAAAAAGGGGGAGATGTGGAGAGCTTTTGGGGCTGCCTGGCAGGAATCTGTCATTGGCCAAGGACAAGGAAATGAACTGCAGGCAGGAATCTGACATTGGGCTGGAACAAAGAAGAAATTTCAGGCAGAAATCTAAATCCTAGGCTAGAACAAAGAAGAAATTTTAGGCAGGAATCTAAATCTTAGGCTAGAACAAAGAACTAATTATAGGCAGAAATCTAAATCTTAAGCTAGAACAAAGAAGTAGGCTTCAGGCATGAAAATGACTTTGGTCTAGAACAGGGAAGTAGGCTCAAATATTTTAATCATCCTGATAAGCCCTTAGAAATAGTTGTCACAGGAGTGATCATGGGACTCTATTTATTGTCATGCATGTTCTTTGATTATATGGGTTTATTGTCTTCCTTGTTCCTGGACTATTTGCATCTATTGTATTGATGGTTCCTCAACCTAGAACTGACCTTAATACTTGCATGTAATTTAAACAGTATAAAGGCAAAAAAGAAGGAGGAGGGATGGGATAGAGGATTATTGGCTGGGGGGAATGGTGAAGGAGGATGGCATCTGAAACGTAAATAAATAAAATAAAATAATAGGAATTAAAAAAATAAGCAGATTTGCCACACCAGCCATCCTTCACTCTGCAGGAAACAATGTGTCAGCATTATTTAATGTGTGCTGACCTTTACTCTAGTCCAGCCACAGGAGTTCAACTGCCCTTGTTAGCAAATGCAGGATTTATCCCTCACAGATGTAAAGCAATGGGCAGCCTGGCTGAGAAAGTCATGACTTGTACAGATGAGATCAGTCCCGACGGACAGTGACTTTCTACCATGCCATTCATATCTTCTGGTGCTAAGCCACACAGCTAGGACCTCCCCGTGTCAAAGTTTCATCGGCACTCTGACATTGTACTTTCAAGCAAGCGATTGCTTCAGCTAGGAATTCAATAAGTTACTTTCATACACTGTCAGCTTTTTTTTTTCTTGAACATTTCTTAATTTGAGTAGACCTCCAAACATGTTGGATAATGTATGTGAAGCACATCCTAGTCTTGGTTTCCCTTCCATGCTCACTGCAGAAAGATGAGCTTTGCTTGAGAGTCACCTGCTGCTTGAGAATTCAGATCCACTCAGGAGACAGAAAACAGAATATCCATCTCAAAAATCCCACAATAGATAGACCAAGGCGCTCTCTCTCTCTTTCTCTCTCTCTCTCTCTCTCTTCCTCTCATTGATCTTTGAAAGACTTTTTTTCCTAAATTACTTTAAGGTTTGTCTCTACAGAATCCATACATTGAAAAATTCAGTTGTTTTCCTCCTTCGTTTTACCACAAAAACAACAAAATTGAACTTAATTAAGAGAGAGAGAGAGAGAGAGAGAGAGAGAGAGAGAGAGAGAGAGAGAGAGAATGCTGAGATGAAACAACTGGATAAATAAGTTGACCATCATTATTGTTCTTCTCTATTCTATAGGAGCCAAGGGACCTGGGCAGGTAGCCCAGTTGTTAGGAGTACTTGGTGCTCTTGCAGAGGACCCCCATTTGGTCACCAGCATCCATATGATGATTCACATTCACCTGAAACTCCAGTTTCAGATCTAGCATCCTCCTCTGACCTCCTCCAGCACTAGGCATCCCTGTGGTGAACAAAGGCAAAGCACTTGTGCACATAAACTCTAAAACCAACTTTATAGTAGGCCATAGGACCTGCATGTCTCAGAAAGATCATCTACCCTTTCCTCACCACCATAACAATGACATATCTGTTCACCCAGTTACACTAGGATCTTCATGGCATGGTCCATCAAAGAAAGAACCTATTTTCAATGCTAAATATACTAAATCTTGTCTGAAAAAATATAGCTGGAAATTTATGTGACTCTTTGCTAAACATACATTTTCTTTCTCCTTTCTGTGTGAAATGAACTTTTATTTGAAAGGAGATGATTTTTTTTACTACATGCATCCTCTAAGAACCTTATACTATATAAGAGCCTGCATATCAGAATTTCTAAGAGTAAATTACACAATTGCTCTAAGTAATAAATAATGCTTGATCTTCACAGATTAAGGAAATACTTATATTTCACTAAATTTAACAACCCTCCCCCCAAAAAATCACATATCCAGTATGTAAGGTTTACCAGATAAATTTCAAATGCAACATGTTTTATAAGAATATACCAGCTTTTAATGTCTAGAAAATGACTTTATTTTCAGGGTTCAAAACATTAGGTTCTTCTTTTGAGGCCAACCTTGTCTACAGAGTGAGTTCCAGGACAGCCAGGGCTACACAGAAAATAAGAAAAAAAACAACAAACAAACCAAAAAAAAAACAAGAAAAAAATTATGTTCTTCAAAAGAAATGTTCATATGTTCTTCCATAGCTTCAGGCTTTCTACACTTGGACAGTCCCATGCCACTCCAGACAGACCTGACATGGCTATGCTTGCTTCATTATTATTGCCCTCCTAAAACAATGTTTAAAATAAAACTATGGAATCCTTCACAAACTTCCATGTTATCCTCACCAGGAGCCACGCTCACTTCTCTGAATTGTTCCAATTTTAGTACATGTATTGCCCAAGCACATACAATAATGTCTCTTAGCCTGGACAGTGTGTGTGTGTGTGTGTGTGTGGCTATATATTTTACTTTACTTCATAGTATACTTTGTAATATACATAGTATACTTTATGCATATATAATATGCTACATACATATATAATGTGAGAAAACTAGTCAAATTCAGTAATAAACACATACAAATAGAATAGTCTTAACAAGTGAGTAAGTTCTAGAGAGAAATCCAAAATCCAGCAGCCCTGTCAGTGAAGGAAGCTGACCATAATGCAGCATCTTCCAATACTATGCAGTGTTCTGAACAGAAAATCCCTATAAAGACATGTGTGGGCTAGCAGTTAGCCAGGTTTATAGTTAGAATGGGAAGGATGGAGAAAAGGAAGTGACTTAATAAATTAAAGCTTTGTTTTTCAAATAATAAAAATGTCTCCTTTTTTCCTTCTTTACAGTGTTAGGCTTTGAACAGAGAGCCTCCTGTGGGCGCTGTACCATTGAGTCAACCTCAAGCATCAGATGATGAAAATATCCTAAATTTAAGACTGTGGTAACATTCGTACGACAGTGACTACAATAAAAATGATTGGCAAGTATATTTGGGATGGGTCCTCTGATGTTCAACTGTCAACACATGCATGAGTGTGTGTTTGTTACTTTTCTTGCTGTGGTCAAATACCTGACAAGAAACAATTTATGGGAGGAAGGGTTTATTCAACTTACAGTCTGACTGGACACAATCCATTATGCCAAGAAGCTGTGGTAGGCTGATTGTTAGATGGCTGGTCACACTATCTCAGCCGTCACGGAACCAAAGGCAACAGAATGTAGAGCAAGATAAGAAGATCTCAGACTACTCCCAACACCCTCGTGACCCACGTGGAGCAAGACTCCACCAACTAAAAGTTCTAGTACATTCCCCAAAGAGCATTATGCATGAACCTGGGGGAGACATCTCACTAAGACCATAACAGTGAGTCAATATGAACCAAATGAGGACAGCAGATACTACATCAACCTCTTTTGTCTCCTCTCCTCTTTCTTTGGCTGTGATATTTTACTGCTCTCTATTTGAACATGCTATCTAGCCAAGGCTGACCTTGAACCCCTGATCCTTCTTAGTGTTGGGTTTAAAGCCATGTACCATCAGACCTTGTTTTATGTGGTGCTGCGGATAGAACATGGAACTTCGTGCATGGTAGCCAAGCACTCTACCAAGCTCACATTCTCAAACCACCAGTGGCCCTGGATCCTATGCAAAACCTGATTAAAGCAAACAGATCCTCCTTGACGAGTATCCTCCTGGATTCTGACCTTAAACCTCTGTCTCCTCCCAGAAATATTAAATAAGGAGTCAAGTTGACTGGGAACCAAGCTCTTAGGAAAAAACTCTGCTGCGTCTTGTACAAATCACTTGTGCCAGTATTAAGATGCTGTGATGTGTCGTTAATGAAGATGCACACTAGACGGTATACAAACCTTTCCTGGGCATTACCAGACGTTGATACCTTATGGTTTTCCGGTAGAGCTGGACCATGCAGTCCTACATCAGAATGGATGCTATAGAACAGAATGAGAAGCATTCCCAGCAGTGCTGTGTGCTCCTTAGCATCAGGGACACCTGTCCATGCAGACCTGGAAGCATGACTTTCAAAGGGGAACTTGTGCTGAGTAACCGTGTTTGGAGTGGCTGAGGAAGAGGAGGTGTCCTAAGGGCTTATCTGATCTCATGAATGTACAGATGCCAGACACGTGGTTTCTGTGAGTTGCTCAGCCTTTCCCAGATGTCTCCACCCACATCCAGAGCTCTGCCTTCCTCTGCAGAATCTCTTCAGGATGTGGGACTTACGGCCCTGGTGAGTCACACACTCTCCTGCAGTCTGACTCCCTGTTGCCTTCAATTTTGACTTGACAAAGGCACTGTTCTCTCTCTCTCTCAACACTGACAAATGGCAAGGTTTTCCCAAGCTAAAAGCAATGTTCTTAAGTGAGAAATATAAAAATCACTTTGCCCATTATTTTGTTTGTCTCCAACAGTTAATAATTAAGGGACAGGCCCCAACATTCCAGTTAATTGTCTAAAAAGACTATGTTCTTTTCCTTTGAGTTTGCAGGGTTTGCAAACTGCCAACACTAAGAAAAAAAATCTTTTAAGCACTTAGGTGAAAATTGTCAAGGACTTTAAGTAGATGGCTCATTCAAACTGAATTTAAATTTTTCTAGAGCAATTTTAGTTTCATAAAATTTTACATTTAAAAATAATTCCATATAACTCTCTTACATTAGATGAGGTAAAACTAAGAACCAATGCATAGAATTGGTCTGTTCAAGTTCCTGGAACTAAATATTGGTACAACTAGGGTTAGAGGATCCCAGGTCCTCCTACAACACAGCCACATCTTTTCCAGGATTCGGGCAGTCAGAAGAGAGAAGGGTGGGGACTTGGCAGATGGAGAAGATCAGATAACATCTCTAGTCAGAATACCATGAGAAAGACTAACCTTCTCCCACACAGAAAACACAGGCTTCCTGGCAGTTGAAAAAAAAGCTGGGAAACTGAGCTCCTCAACCCACAGCTGCAGCATAAGGGTTGGACACTAGAACCCAGAGCCTACTGTGTCAGGACAGACAAGGCCCAAATGACTCATGACAGTCTTAAGTAGTTGCAATTACATTTCTTAGTATTGCTCTCTCACATCAAAATAATAGTAGAAATTATATGCAGTTATATTTTATATTCAAATATATATTTGTCCCTGCAGGGTCATGTAATGTAGAAGAAATAAAGAATTCCAAGGAAGAGATATCTGCTCCTCTGCATTAGTGCTGCTTCCCGACTCTCCTTAGCTTTGCTAAGAAAATTCAAGTTTCTGTCAGCCGAAGTTATCTCAATCAATTTTGCTATGAGCTATTTCTGACATTGCTAATATGTGTTTCTACAGAACACTTTCACAGGCCAGAGGGCAGCTGAGGGAGCCCGCAGCCTCTAGGAAGACAGTAGTTCTTAGTCTGAATAAGGAAAATTGAGATTGCTCATTAGCTCATTAGGTGTAAGGCCTACCACTTAACTGGTCTCCATGGAAGAATCCTCAGAAGCAGAAGAGAACTTTTTTATAGAGATTCATACAAGGCAAGTGATGCTGGAGCAGGTGGCTGCAGTCTTCAGTGACAAGCATACAGCCCACATTCCCCAGTCTCTATTGGATAGGTTACTGAACTTGCCTACAAAGTAGGATGAGCCATAGAAACTCTATAGGAGGTTGTGTGCATTCAATGATATAAGTACACAATTGTCCCTAGCCTGTCACATGGATGGACTACATCTTCCCATAAGCAATAGCTTCCTTCTTCTCCTTCTTGTTCCCTCTAGTCCACCCTGCTTTTATAAAAAAAAAAAAAAAAAAAAAGTGTGTGTATGCGTGTGCACATGCTCACGTGTGCCACAACACACATGTGGAGGTCAGAAGACAACTTTGTGGAGTCTGTTCCCTCCATCCACCTTCATGTGGGTTCCAGGGGTTGAACTCAGGTCAGCCGGCTTGAGCAGCAAGCACCTTTATCCACTGAGTCATCTCATAACCTCAACTCCTTTCTTTTTCTTAAGGAAATCAGCTCAAAGTTCTGATTGTACAGTTGAAGAAAGAAGATATACCACAAACAGACCGCTGGGTCCATCTGAACTACAGGAAGGGTAAGCCTGAACTGCAGTTGGGAACTTTGGTTCCCAGGGAGGTGAGGAAGTGGTCAGGTCTTGTTTTAGTCTGTGGTCCAACAGTGTCACTATCACCCGGACCATCTAGTATGGCTCTCTTGAGGTAGGACCCATAGATCTGGGGTTCTAGCATTCTCCAGGTAATTCTTTTGCTCGGTCAAGTCTGAGAAGTGCCACACAAGAGAAGATACCACCAAATCTGACAGGGCAGCAAGGCACTGGCCCAGACAGCAATGTGATGCTCAAGGGCTCAAGTCAAAGAGATTTTAGAGAGAGGTGAAACAGTGAAAGCCTCTGGGGAGAACATTCAGGAACCACAGGGCATAAGTGTCACGACATTTCCATTCAGTCAGTCAACATGAACCCACATGCTGTTCATTCATCTTCCAACAGGAAATGATCCAGGGAGCTCATAAGACAAGGGCTGGGCAGGCTGATGCTCAAATAGGAAGGGATCTGTTGTAAAAGCCTTAGGCTTTGGGTGACAGCAAGAGAAAAAACGAGATGGGAAGACAGCATGTTACCAATCCTGGCAAGAAAGGAATGCAGGGACAGAATCAAGCAGTCTAAATCCCAGGGGTTAGGAAAGAAGGAAAATCCAAGAGCTCGACAACGACGTGGGGCTGAGACATGCTCCATCAAGCTTGCACTGGCAGAAGGCCCAGCGGGGAGCCTCCCTCTCAGAAGCTAACATCTGCCTTTCTTCACGTCTCTGCAGCACACTGGGTGACCTGCTAGAGAGCGGTTTCAGCATCACAAAGATCAGGACACAGGATGCTTACAAAATTCAGTGGCATGTGTAAACACTGACCTAGCTACTTCCTTGAGGTTAGCAGGCCAGTTTCATTTTACTGGCAAACTCTGTCGCTTTAGTGAACCACTACAATTTATTAAGAGTATATGAACGATGCACAACTATGTATGTTGTTAAGAATATTATATATATGTGTGATATAATATATATATAGATAGAGATAGAGATAGAGATAGAGATATACTTGAAACAAGTAAAAAATGTATTATACTATACTATGTGTGTGTAATAGAACTTATGCCTCTAAAACTGGAAAGTTTTTTAGTTAAAATCTTTTTTTGTGTGTACTTATAAAATGTTCATATCGATAGAAGAAATTTATACCAATGAAACCTTGATTATGTATCAAAATAAATTTTGTACCAAAGTAAGAAATTACGACTTCAACTAGTAACAATTATAAAGATTTCTACCAAATGAAATTATGGCTATACAATCAATTCTAGCTATTTCCTCCCTGTTCCAATTATGACCATTTCTAAATTCCCTAGAAGGACGACCTTAGAATAACCACCTCTAGCCCCAAAGCCCAAGGAACTGGGACAACAACTCTTTATAACTTCTTCAAGCTGAATATAAGTATTAAGATATTTTTGAAGGCGGAAGAGAGGGTAGGGAAAATGAGGGAGTTGATTGGACTTAAGAAGGCCACACCAACAATTGTTTTAGTCTCTGACGTCTGTGTCCTGACTGGATCCAGTTGAAAGTCCAAGACATCAGGTCAGTTCAGCATGTCTGACGATGAGACTCACCAAGGCTGTATATTCTGTAATATACAAATCTCAAAACAAAATTTTAGTATCATTAAGATAACTTTTTTGTTTGGTTCTCTGGAGTCTATGTCTCAGGAGTCTCCCTCTACGACATCTGGTCCATATCACTCTGGAAGGTGGAAAGACAATGATCTCCTTTTCTAAAGATGCAAAGACAAAACCTTCCTCCAAATCAGCACATCCTTGAGCCAGTAACCAGAAAATCCTTTATTTTGACCTCTCTCCCAGAGGAATAATATAACCACAAAACTCAAAATCACACCCATTTTGAAAATTAAAACACTCCAAAACAAATGAAGTAAACTTAAGTACTGTATGTGCCTGTTCTTAGGCCTTTTCTATTTTGCCAAGCAGGATAATAACCCAAGATTTCTGTGGAGACCATGTTAGACAGAATTTGAGTATCCTGTGAGGCATATTAGAACAATATATCTTTATATCATCTTTAAAACAATTGATTCACACTTCTATCTATACCTGCTTATGAGCAGGTAGCTAGTCAAAGCGGGAGTTAAACCCAGAATTCCTGTGGGGTCCATGTTAGACAGAATTTGAGTAGCCAATAAGACATCTTTAAAACAATTAGTTCAAACTTTCACTAATTTCTGCCTATAGGAAGCAGGTAGTTTTTGCTTGTTAAGCTCTCTGACTAGAGCAGTCATTTTGTTATACCATCTATCTGTTTGGCTCTCTGTCTGGAGCCACAGACATTTATAATTAACATCTGTAATAATATCTATCTGTGCCAGGCAGTGGTAGCACACACCTTTAATCCAGCACTTGGGAAGCAGAGACAGGCAGATTTCTGAGTTCGGGCCAGCCAGGTCTATAGAGTGAGTTCCAGGACAGCAAGGGCTATACAAAGAAACCTGTCTTGAAAACAAACAAACAAACAAAAATCAACAACAAGATATCTGTCTGTTATGCTCTCTACCTGGTGCAACAGATTTCTATTAATTAATACTGATCATAGCAGATAATTATCACTGCTCTCTCTACTTGGAATCAGTGACTAATTTTCCCTATCCTAGTTCTGAACAGCTGGTGAAATTCACCACTTGTTTCTGACAAAATCTGTCTATAAATCTATCCTAAAAGCAAATAATCCAATTTTATAAATTCACAGTTCAATCAATCTCTGCCTCCAAGGAGTAGGCCTTTTCCTTCTCGGCTTTCTGACTCAGAGCAGCCATCTTTTCTCTTTTCACAGCAGGGACCTCAAAGTCCTCTTTCGTTTCAAGGTTCCACTAGTCTCAGTGCTATCCAGGTACTCACTTAAAAAATAAAACTCTAATTCTCGGGCTAATAATCTTAATTTCTAGTAGATTCTTGCCCAACATGTTGGTTCACCACCTGTTGCGGGAAATACTTATTTAAAAAAAAAAAGGCAAGTTCCCACGCTATGCCGGGCACCAGCGAGCCACGTGGCACAAGCGGGGTGTTCTCATCTCAGTAGACTCTCTGTCCCAAAGTCCCGAAATCTCTCTACCCAGCACACAAAGTTCCCACTGGTGAGTTGCTACTATGCCAGCTCCATGATTCCAAACCCCCACAGCTTCTGTGGTACACATCAGGCAAACCCACGCTCTGCCATCTTACCTTTTCCCTGGAACTCAGTAGAACCACCTCAGGAAGGAAAACACCACACAAACTTAGTTCAGAAACAATAGCAACTCAATCTCTGGGTGCAACAACTAGAATGGTAATCTTGCATCTGTATTAAATCTAAATCCTCTGGTGGTAAATCCTGGCAAATCTACCATAGAAACTGGGAAACACTAGTAGCTACATCTTGTCCTCCTCAGTTAAAATCTTAATGTCGTACCTTACAGAGAATTTAACCTGTTACTGATCCAACAGGATTCTATTTGTGGTAAGGGCTGTTTGAACTCATTTCCACCTTAAATTCCTGTCAAGGATCTATCTGATCTGGACTTTAATCTATCAAATATCTGAAGTAAACTTAAGTCCTGCGTGCTCTTTTTCCTAGACCTGCAGTGTCAGTCGTGTTCCGCTGCTGTGAGAGAACCATGACCAAAGACAACTCAAACAAGAGAGGATTTATTTTGGCTTATGGTTCCAGAGTGCCCATGACATGGAGCAGACGTACAGCAGCAAGCCACAAGGCATGATGACAGGAGCAGAAAGGTGAGAACTCACATCTTCAAATACAGATGCAAAGTGAAAGTGGGAGAGGTTTTCCCCTCTTAAAGCTGGCCCCCAGTGGTGACTTTCTTCAGCTAGGTGACACCTCTAAACCCTCAAACAGTGCCTCAAACAGGAATCAAGTATTCAAATACCAAAGCCTAAGAGGACATACTCCTGAAAACTAGCATACCTACTAAGGCTGTAAGTTTGTTTCATCTCCTTTGCCTACATCATGTTCCTTTGGCTGCCTTCTTCCCTGTGTTTTATTGTGTACCTATTATGCATCCATCTTAATGTGAGACCCTGTGAAAAACTCTTCCTTCAAGAGAACACCAATGTGCTGTCTGAAACAAGACTCCCAACTCCCTTCCTAGGTTCTGAGACTTGATAGGAATTAAAAACTCAATAAAAAGATTGGCAAAGAAAACATGGTCTAAAAATAGAGAATCAAAAGACAGATGGAAGACAAGTTCTGAGAATCCAGTAGGGGAATAATACACTTTATGAAATGGGGACAGAAAAATAAAGAGGAAGTCCACAATTAGAAATTTGAGAAAACTTCCTAGAACTGAGGTCATGTGTAAACGTGGTGCATGAGCCACCAGAACTGAGCCACGTAGACATGTCACATGGCCATTCCAGAAATTCAACACAAGGATACCACCAAGCTCTGTCCCTAGAGAGGAATGCAAGAGGCAGAACACAAACAACCAGAGGGAGAGTAATGAGAGCAACTGCCCAAGATACTGCTGCCTTGACTTACCAGGGGTGGACAGCACCTCGATCTGGGAGTCAGAATAAACTCTTCCTCCCTTAAGCTGTTTCCATCGCTGCAACAGGAGGAGAGACTAAGACCATAGCCAAGGCATTCAGATGCAAACAGTGATAACTACAACTGTAAAAATGCAAACTGAAAATAAGGCAACTCAGAGAGAACAGAAAGTCGTTCAAGAAAGAGAAAAATAGCTGTATATGGTCCATGTGTAAGTAAAACACAAGAGATGATACTGTGGATTAAATGGATGCCCAAGAAGTTTATGCAGTGAAAACTAAATTCCCAATATAGTGGAACTGTGGAACTTTAGGAGGTGACCAAGCCATGTAGGGGAATCAGTGTCTTTTTCCCAGGATTAGATCTGTTCTTTGGAGAGTGGATGTTACTGAGAGGTATTCTCTCCACACCATATGCAGTTCCCTTCCTGCCCTGTGTCATGGGTGGAACTGTGCAAGACCCTTTCAGGTGCTGTGTTCTTAGACTTCTGAGCCTTCAGAACAGTGGGCCAAAGTCAATCAGTCAGCCATCCTCTGACACTTAACGTTTCAGGGACAGGAAACAAATGAAGATACTGGTCTATGATACAACCAAAATAATTCAATTAGGATGTCAGAGATTGAAAAGAAGTGTGTGCATGTGAGTGCAGTGTATGCAGGTGTGTGTGTGGGGGGGGGGGGGGAAGGGAAGAGAGGGAGAGGGAAAAAGGAAAAAGGAGGAGGAAGATTCTAAATGTCATCTTCCAATGTAAAATTTTTAAAACTGGAGGGGAGAGGTGAAGAAACAGAAACATTTGGATAAGATTCAGAAGTTTGGAAGAAAATGCAAAAGCGATAGAGTGCTTCTGAAGACAGAAGCTGGGAGGGGTGTGCAAAGCAATACGATAATTACTGAATTTGTTGCTAATTTTTAGAGCTTCTGGCTCTTAAATCTCTTCTTACTTAAAAAAAAAATTACACAATATATTTTGATCACATTCTCCTCTCTCCCTCAACTCCTACAAACCCTCTCTTAAATCTTATGGAAAGATACAATAATGCTGATTAAAATAAATACAGACGAGACTGAGGCTCCGAGCAGTGGTGAGCACCACAGGCAAGCAGGTACGACACAGCATCTGAACTTGGGTCATGTTGGCATCTTTTCCTGAGCAAACTCTGGACTCCAAGCATCTTCACCTGTGTAAACTTCAGTTCCCTCAACTCTGAGTGGCTATAATGTCATTTACACAAGAGTGTGGTACCGAGGTTTAAATGACAAAGGATAGGAACTGACTAGAAGAGCTCAGTAAGCTCCAGGCACAAGTCAACTCTCAGCTCGACACAGACAGTCATGGACTTTCAGCACAAGCCAGTTAACCAGCAGTACCTCTACTCTGGTTAAGCTTACAAGAGCTGCCTGGCAAGGACAAGACACAAGAGGCAGAATAGATGATATAGCTAAAAAGACTGTGAGATAAAAGAGCAGGGTCAGGGAGGGACTTGCTAAAGGAAGGCCTGAGGGTGTTGCTCAGTGGTAGAACACTAGGTATGCACACGACCTTGGATCCTGTCCCCAGAAGAAAGAAAGCCAGAAAGGGGAAGGGAGAGAGTCAGAATGAAAAAGGAAGAAAGGAGAAGGAAGGGCAGGAGAGGAAGGGAAGAAGGAGAGGGAGAGAGGGAGGGGAGAGATGGCTCAGCAGTTAAGAGAGCTTACTACTTTACAGAGGACCTGAGTTCAGTTTCCAGCACCCAGAATAGGTGCCTCAAAAATGCCTGATACTCCAGTTCCCAGGGATCTGATGCTCTCTTCTGATCTGAGAGATCCTTCATGAAGATGGTATACATAAACTCATGCAAGTACATACATAAACACATACAAATAGTAAAATAAATCTTAAACTACCTGGCAGAGGTAGGTATCTGTGAGTTTGTGGTCAACCTGGTCTACATAGCAAATTCCAGACCAGCCACTACATAGTAAGACCCAGTCTCAAAAAGCAAGAGAGAGGGAAAATAAAGTGGTAAGGACATTGAAGAAGGAAATAGTTGAAGGCAGGAGAACATCTAAGAACTGGGATTCAGTGGGCAAAATTTAGGTCCCAGGAAGTGTCCCATTGAAGTGGACACTAGAGTCCAGGCGCCTCCTGTTCTTCCTTTGCTTCTCTGTCACCAAGAGTTGAGCATCACTCCTCCATCATAGGAGATGTCCTAGGTCCAAAAGAAGAGCCAAGCGACCATAAACTAAAACCTCTGAAACAGCCAAAATAAACTTTTCCTTTTTTTAAGATGATGAGCTCAGATGTTTTGTTATAGCTATGGGAAAGTAAGCACACACAACGTTAATTAACGCTGTCCATTTGTCTTGCTTTTAATGCACTGTTTTACATAGCATCATTTGAGTATTTAAGGAGAGATTTTTTTGTTCAGTGAATATTTAAGATAGGGCTGAACCCTACTCTTCGATTATTTAACTGCATACTGAGTGAAGGCGGAAGAGCACTGGAAATTAAAGCACACATAGAAACTACTGCTGCCCCAATACAGACTTGATTACTTCAGGAACATCAGAGGAGAGCAACCATTTCTCCAGCTTAGGGGAGTCAGGGTGTTGTGCAAAGTGTCCATAGGGAAGCATCTGCAGGACTTTGTGCCTTTGGATGTGTCAGCTTTTCCCCAGAAACGAAGAAAATACAAAAATAAGAAAATACAAAAATTCTCACAGGTACAGGAATAACCTATCTGTAGTTTACTGAAATCTTGTGGCTTAGGATACGGGACTATGATCTGTGAGGAACAATGGAAGAGAGGTCAGTCAACATCAGATTAGGAAGGGTCATAACATTGCCTGAGAGGACACTGGATAAGGAAGGTAACGAGAAGCAAGTTACTAGAACAGCAGGCTGAGACTTCGACAGCTGTTTATGTCCACCCCTTGTCAAGTTCACACCTCAAGATCAGAAAATGGGCAAAACCAATCTTATTTCCTACCTCAAGAATTTTTAATGTGGGAGGGTTTTTTTTTTTTTTGGCTTGTTTGTTTGTTTGTATTTTGGTTTTTGTTGTTGTTGTTGTGTTGCCTTTGAATGTTCCTTTCTCCTTACTGTGTAACTTTTATCCTAATCAAGGAAGAGATGGCTGGGACCCTCCTTTTCTCACATTTTGCAGAGAAACCCTCAGCTTTGCAAGGTTTTGTTAAATAATCCCATCAGCTGACCTGATGGGTTTAATGGCCACCGTTGTGCTACGAGAAGTTACTACAGTCAGAACTGTGGCCAAGCCTCAGTAAGAAACGTGCGAGAAACACTCACTGACAAATTGCTGCAGTCAGCTGCTGTCTCTCCTGAGCACAGCTTCTGCCTTGTGGTTCCTCACAGCCCTCTACCAGCCTGAAAAAGTAGAAATATGTCACCCAGCAGTCCTTGAGTCTTTCTAGAACCCTGGTTATCTGGAGAGATCGCAACTTTACAATGGTATTTTAGAGTCTCCAGAAGCTCCCTTCAAAAACACAGTCACGTTTCTGCCAAAACAACTCATGCTGATGGAGAACCTATGTGGTCCCTGGAGTGTGAAATCTTGTTTCATCCTGAAATAGTCCTGGGAGACAGGGGCAACCATTTGTAAAAGGAAAACCCAAGGGCTTGCAAAAGGGCTCCAAGAAGCCAAGTGGCCATCAGAGAGTGACACGGTGTCACAGAGTTGTGTAAAAGAGAATCACCAGCATCTCCCCCTTGCTTCTCAGCCAGAGTGCACAGCCCTTCCCTTGACTTTGAACTTAGAACTTCCTTGTCTAGTTAAAGTGTTCTTATGCATTTAGAAATAAGGGTCTCACTTCTTTGCAAAATGGAACCTATCTATATTTATTTCCTAACGTAGTAGTCTAGTTTCATCTCTGTTGCTGTGATAAATATCATGACTAAAAGCAATGTAGGGAGGAAGAGATTTATTTAACTTGTGGCTCCAGATAACAGTCCATCATCAAGGGAAAGTCACAGAGACAAGAAGTTAGACAACTGGACCCCCCACATGCCACAGCACTAGTGGAGAGCTGAATGGTACCTGCCACCTGCTTCTTTCTGCTGAGTATAGTTTCCTTTACCCTTCACAGCTCAGGTCACTAGCTCTGAAATCTACTTCCCACGTCCAAGGCTGGCTCTCCTATCTTAAAGAATAGTCAAAACACTCCCCACGACATCCACAGGACAAACTGACCTAGACATTTTCTAGGTTGAGGCTCTCTTCTCAGGTGACTCTTGATTGTGGCAAGTTAAAATTAAACTTAGCCATCATGCCTGGGTATGTGCCAGATCATGCCACCTATAGTAGCTTCTTTTAGCCTCTTTCAATTATTTAAAAAAAAAAAAAGTTTGGACTAGCGTGCAAAGTGCTTACCTTTAAGAGTTTCAATTCAACAGGCTGTACACAGGCTGCCTGCAGATCTCTTCTCTCTCTGTTCCCCCAGACCCAACCCTGGTCTTGTCCCTGATGCTGCAGCACAACACCAGCTGCAGCCTTCCCTCAGCCCTGCCCACGTATCCTATGGATTCCACAAACCAGCCCCTCCTAAATACCTTCCCCAAGTTGTTGCTTCATCCCAGATCCAACTCTACCAGATCTCAACTCTAACAGGCACCCCTGCTAACTCAGGGACGTTTCCTCCAAAAGCAACAAGTATTCTGGAGGCACTCACATCTCTCCTCCAGCTCCTGCAATCTAATCCCCCACCCCAGGAATCTCACACCCAGATCTATAACTGGAAACCTACAGTGGTCTCTATTTCCTCTCTCAGTCCATGCCCCAATAGATCCCAATGTCCTTCTCCTCTTCCTTCCCTCCTCCGATTTATTTCCTGTGAACACACCAGGTAAACAGGCCAAGAAAACAGGCAAACATAGTCATCACACTCTCCAAAAATCCAAAGAGAAAACACAAACCAAGGAACAAAATATCCACCCAACAAAGACCAGAAATCAACACCTAGATCTTAATCATCCCAAACCTAGATGCTGAGACACCGGCATAAAAACACAATCAACAACAGCCAGGTCAATATGTCTCCATTAGAGACCAGCTATCCTACCACAGCAGGCCCTGAATATTTCAACGTATCTGAAGAAAAAGACTTTAAACCACCTGTCTAAACTGAGGGAATTCTGGGAATGAAAAATATAGGCATTCACACAGGAACTACAAGGCAGGCTTCATCGACAGAATACAAGAGATCAGAATACAAAAGAATACAGAATACAAGAGAGAGAATCTCAGCCATTGAAGATGCAATAGAAGAAATGGATACATTAGTCAAAGAAAATGTTAAATCTACAAACTATTGACATAAGACATCCAGAAAATCTAGGATACTATGAAAAGGACAAACCCAAGAATAATAAATATAGAAGAAGGAGATTTCTAGCTCAGAAGTCTAGAAAATATTTTCAACAAAATCATAGAATAAAGTTTCCCAACCTAAAGAAGAAGATGCCTATAAAGATATAAGAATCAGGCTGAAGAGATGGCTCAACGGTTAAGAGCACTGACTGCTCTTCCAGAAGTCCTGAGTTCAATTCCCAACAACCACATGGTGGCTCACAACCATCTGTAATGGGATCCAATACCCTCTTCTGGTGTGTTTGAAGACAGCTACAGTGTACTCATTTACATAAAATAAATAAATCTTTTTAAAAATAAGATATAAGAATCATACAGATCACCAAACAGATTGGACCAGAAAAAGAGGCTTCTCAACACATAATAATCAAAACACAAAACATACAGAACAAAGAAAGAATATTTAAAAACTTCAAGGAAAAAGACCAAGTAACATATAAGTAAAGACTTCTCAATAGAGACTTTAAAAGCCACAAGGACCTGTAGAGATGTCCTGTAGACCCCAAGAAACTACACACACCAATCAGCCTATATTACTATATGCACCAAAACTTTCAATCACCATACAAGGAGAAAATAACATATTCCATGGTAAAGTCAAATTTAAATAATACCTACCTATAAATCTAGCTCTACAGAAAGAATAGAAGGAAAATTCCAATCTAAGGAGGTTAGCTACACCCATGAAAACACAGGGAAAAAATAATCTCACATCGGCAAAACAAAAGAAGGGAAGAGTACATACATACATACCACCACCACCACCAAGAACAACAACAAAACAAAATAACAGGAATCAACAATCATTGGTCATTGATATCTCTCAGTATCAATGATCTCCATTCCCCAATAAGAAGACACAGACTAAGCGAAGGGATGTGAAGACAGGATCCACCTTCTGCTGAATTCAAGAAACACATCTCAATATCAAAAGTAAACATTAGTTAGGTAAGGGGTAGGAAAGAGATATTCCAACAAATTGAGCAATCTAAAAGAAATAAACAATTTTATTGATAGGTACCACTTACTAAAGTTAATTCAAGATCATATAAAATTTTTAAATAGACCTAGTGAAATAGAAGCAATCATTAAAAGTTTCTCAACCCACCCCCCAACTCCCAAAAAAAGTCCAGGGCAAGATGACTTTAGTGCAGAATCCTACCAGACTTTTAAAAAAACAGGTTAATACCAATACTTCTCAAATTATTCCACAAAAATGACACACAAGGAACATTATCCAATTCATGTTATGAGGACACACTCACCCTGATATCCAAACCACATAAAGACTCAACAAAGAAAGAAAATGATGGAGCAGCTTCTCCTATGAACACAGGTGTGAAAATACTCAATAAAACACTTGCTAACCGAGTCCAAGACACATCAAAAGTATCATCCACATGATCAAGTAGGCTTTATCCCAAACATGCAAGGATAATTTGATATATGAAAATCAGTAAATATAATCCACTCTATAAACAAACTGAAAGAAAAAAATCACATGATCATCTCATTAGATGCAGAAAAGGCCTCTGACAAACCCCAATAACCCCTCATGATGAAAGTCCTGGAAAGATTAGGAATATAAGGGATTTAATAAAAGCAGTTTACAGATAACCTTACAGCCAACATCAAATCAAATGGAGAGAAGCTCAAAGTAACTCCACTAAAATCAGGAACAAGGCAAGGTTGTCCATGACTTCCATGCCTGTTCACCATAGTACTTAAAGTCTTAGCTTAAGCAATAAGACAACTGAAGAAGATAAAGAGCACAAACATTGGAAAGGAGGAAGTCAAAGGATTGATATTTTCAGATGGTATGACATCATATACAAGTTATCCAGAATTCCACCAGAGAACTCTTACAGTTAATAAGCACTTTCAGCAAAGTAGCTGGATATAAGATTAATTCACAAAACAATCAGAAGCCCTCCTATATACAATGAAAAACAGACTTAGAAAGAAGTCAGGGAAACAACCCCTTTTACAATAGCCTCAGATGTTATAAAATATCTTGGGGTAACTCTAGCCAAGTAACTGAAAGCCTTGTATATTAAAATTTTTAAGTATTTAAAGAAAAAATTGAAGAAGATATCAGAAGATGGATCAGTAAGATTAACACAGTAAAAAATAAAATGACCATCCTAACAAAAACAATCTGTTCAATGCAATCCACATCAAAATTCCAACACAATCATTTACCACCCTTGAAAAGATAATTCTCAACTTCATATGAACAAACAAAAGGCCCTGGGTAACTAAAACAATTCTGAACAATAACAGAACTGCTGGAGGTCTCACCATTCCCAAGTTTAAGTTGTGCTACAGAGCTGTAGTAGTAAAATCCACATGATATTGGCATAAAAACAGACATGTTTCTCAACGAAATCAATCTGAAGACCAAGACATAAATCCACACACCTTTGGACACCTGATTTTTTATAAAGAAGACAGAAACACATACTGAAAAAGAAAAGATAGTATCTTCAAAAAAACTGGTACTGGTCATCTCCCTGAAGAACTGGATATCTCCTGAAGAAGAGTGCAAGTAGGTCCATATTTAACACTTGCACAAACTCGAGATCCATTGGATCGAAGACCTCAACATAAAACCAGAAACACTAAACCTAACAAAGAGAAAGTAGGGAATAGCTTTGAATACATTGGCACAAAATCTCCTGAACAGAACACCAAATAGTACAGGCACTAAGATCAACAATTAATAAATAGAACCTCATGAAACTAAAAAGCTTCTGTAAGGAAAAGGACACTATCATTCAGACAAAGCAGCACCCTACAGAATGGGAAAAAAAATTTCCCTAACTCCAACAAAGGACTAATATCCAAAATACACAAAGAACTTAAAAAATGAGGTATGAAAAAAAACAAATAATCCAATTTTTTTAAACTGCTGAACAGATCTAAACTGAGAATTCTCATAGAGGAATCTCAGATGGCTGAGAAATACTTAAAGAAATGTTCAGCATCCTTAGTCACCAGGGAAATGCAAATCAAAACAACTTTGAGATTCCATCTTACACCTGTCAAATTAAACACAAGCGACAGCTCATGCCAGAGAGGATGTGGAATAAGTGGACACTCTTCCAATGCTGGTGGGGGTGCAAACTTGTATACCCACTGTGGAAATCAATATGTTGGTTCCTCAGAAAGATGGGAATCAATCTACCTCAAGACCCAACTATCCCACTCTTGGCACACACCCAAAGGACGTTCCATCCACCACAAGGACACTTGTTCAACCATATTCATTGCAACTTTATTCATAATAGCCAGAAAGTGCAAATAATTTAGATGTCTGTCAACAAAAGAATGGATAAAGTAAATACAGTACACAATGAAGTATTACTTAACTGTTTAAAAAAAAAATGACATCATGAAACTTGTAGGTAAATGGATGGGACTAAAAAAAAGTCATTCTGAGTGAGGTAACCCAAACCATAAAAGATAAATATGATATGTATTCAGTTATAAGGGAATATTAGCTGTTAAAAAAATGACATCCAAGCTATAATCTGTAGACACAGAGAGGTTAAGTAAAGAGAAAGACTCTAGATGGGAACTCTCTTAGAGGGGGAAATACATTTTCTGGGAATACTGGAGGAAGGTGGGGATGGGAGCTGGAAGATCAGGTGGGGGTGGGGAATTGAATGAAGGGAGAGAGTGCAGGGAAAGATAGCTAGAATTAGGAATATTTCAGGGGTTGTGTAAAAACCTAGTACAGTGGACACTTCCTAGACTCTATGCCACTGATCCTAATGAGAACTCCTAGTCATGGGCGATACAGAGTCCCTCCCACCTGACCATCGCTTGCAGCCAGGAGAGGTCTCCAGTGGCTGGACTGGGTTGAATTCAATTGAGTCGCTGTCCAAGCAGGTCCTATGGGAATCTCCAAGCTACCCAGAGTGTTGATAAGACAAAGGGCTGCTCTCTGCAAACCGACTGTGGGGCCCCATTGTCTATAACACCCTCACAGCTCACTGAACATGGAGACATCAGCTGGTGTCTCCAGGGAGCCCTCACCTCTACATGCTAGTCTCTTTGGTGCAGGAAGGTACGTGCAGACCACTGAAAGAGAAACATGGACACCAACCCAGCCACAAAGCTTTTGACCTACAACCTTTCCTGCCTGCAAGATATGCTAGAACAATGGTGACACAGAACTGTGTTACTCACCAATCAATGTCTGGTTTGACTTAAGGCCCATTCCATGAGAAGGAACCCACACCAACACTACTTGGGTAAACAAGAAACCATAGATAGCCTAGTTGTCTCTTTTAAAAATCAATAAAATGACTCCTAAGGATATTGCAACAGACTGGTATATCAGTCCTCTCACCAGTCATCATCAGAGAGGCTTCTTCCAGCAGCAGATGGGGACAGATGCAGAGACCCAAGCCAGATGTTGTGTGAGACAGAGTCTACATTGGTGGTTACCATTAAATACTTCCCCATGAGTTTAGGGAACCCTGTGTAAGAGGAGACAGAAAGACTATGAGAGCCAGAGGAGATGGGGGAGAGCAGAACAAGGCCCCTGAATTAACTAATCAAGACTCAGATGCACTCACAGAGACAGAAGCAGCAAGTACAGGGACTACATGATTCTACGCAGGTCCTTTGCATGTATGTCATAGCTATTAGCTTAGTATTCTATGGGACTCCTGACTGTGAGGACGAGTGTGTCACTGACTCTGTGCCTGCTTTTGGGACTATTTCTCTCCTGTTGGGTTGCCTTTTTCAACTTTGATATGATAGTTTTTTCTTCATCTTATAATTTAGTTTGTCATATTTGATTGTCATCTCTTAGTGTCTGTTCTTTTCTAATAGAAGACAAAAGGGGAGTGGGTCTGGAGCAGAGCAGAGGTGGGGAAGAACTGAGAGCAGTAGAGGCAGAGGAACTATAATCAGGACATAGTATATGAAAAAAGATTCTATTTTCAATTTTTTAAAAAGAAGTGGGGTCTCAGTTCCATTTCCAGAACTCAGGTGAAAAAGCAGAGCATTGGTACTGTGTCCTTCTGGTCTCCATGCTGGGGAGGTAGAGGAGGAAGACACCTAGGGTTACCCATTCCAGCCTCCCGGTAATCTCCAAGTCAATGACAGGCCTTGTTTCAAAGAAGGTGGATGACATTCCTGAGAATGACAATTGAGGTTGTCCACTGACATGCACATGTAAGCTCATACAGACACATGTACCCACTGGACAGCATACATGTGAACACATACAAAAATGTGCACATAAACATGCACACACACATAAGCAAAAATGAATAAAGACCTAACTTTATCTTTCCTTCCTCCAACAGCATTCTGTTATGTTATCAGAACTTTCCCTTTTACTATGAAAGGGGTTTGGTGAAAGTGGTGACAGGGGTAGTGGTGTGTGGTGGAGATGGTGGTGACAGTGGTAGATGTGTAGGTAATGGTGGTGGAGGTGGTAGAGGTGGGGTGGGGATGGAGGTGGAGGAGGTGGTAGGGATAGTGGTGGAAGTGCAGGTGGTGGTAGTACAAGTGGTGAAAGTACAAGTGGTGGAAGTACAAGTGGTGGAGGTGCAGGTGGGGGAGGTGCAGGTGGGGGAGGTGCAGGTGGGGGAGGTGCAGGTGGGGGGAGGTGCAGGTGGTGGAGGTGCAGGTGGGAGAAGTGCAGGTGGGGAGGTGCAGGTGGGGGAGGTGCAGGTGGGGAGGTGCAGTGGGGGAGGTGCAGGTGGTGGAGGTGCAGGGGGGAGAGGTGCAGGTGGGGAGGTGCAGTGGGGGAGGTGCAGGTGGTGGAGGTACAGGTGGGGGAGGTGCAGGTGGTGGGGTGAGGTGGGAGAAGTGCAGGTGGGGAGGTGCAGTGGGGAGGTGCAGGTGGGGGAGGTGCAGGTGGTGGAGGAGGGGGGGAGGTGCAGGTGGGGAGGTGCAGTGGGGGAGGTGCAGGTGGGGAGGTGCAGGTGGGGGAGGTGCAGGTGGGGGAGGTGCAGGTGGGGGAGGTGCAGGTGGGGGGAGGGGGTGGTGGAGGGGCAGGTGGGGGAGGTGCAGGTGGGGGAGGTGCAGGTGGGGGAGGTGCAGGTGGGGGGGTGAGGTGGTGGAGGTGCAGGTGGGGGAGGTGCAGGTGGAGAGGTGCAGGTGATGGAGTTATAGGTGGGGGAGGTGAGGTGGGGAGGTGCAGGTAGGTGGGAGGTGCAGGGGGGGGGTGGGAGGTGAGGTGGGAAGGTGCAGGTGGGGAGGTGCAGGTGTGGAGTAGGTGGGGAGGTGAGGTGGGGAGGTGGTG